>JAIUZE010006189.1:0-87753 GCA_022085475.1 Heliosperma pusillum
TGTAGAGCCCGTCATTTTCATGCACCTAGTAACTGTTTTCATGCATGTGGCAATTTTCGTGCACCTATTGCTTGTTTTCACGCATTTAGAGTAATTTTAGTGTATAAATTGAATTTCTATACATTAAGTACATATTTTTTAATATAATCAATAAATTTTGTTTAGTTTCTGCAAGTATTTTGCTTGAATAAACTAAACTAATGGTAAATGATCCAACAAAACTTTCGAAACAAGATTTGTTTGAGATTTAGTGAGGGTTCTCATGGTTCTCATTATATTAGTGGTTCTCACCGGATCCTGACCCTATATATATATATATATATATATATATATATATATATATATATAGTTGGGATCCGGTGAGAACCACTAAGATAATGAGAACCGTGAGAACTCCACCTTATAAAAATTATTTTTTAAAACTAACGAAATATTTGGATTTGGCGTAGAATATTATGGCTAGATAACATATTTCTTGGCCGAAAACTTATAAGCTACTGACAAAAATCGAGTCGAAATTTTTTTTACTCTTTTTAATGCACCTAGTAGTCAGTTTCATGCATCTAACAATTTTCATGCACCTAGTAGTCATTTTCATGCATCTAAAGCTACTTATCTTCATGCACATAGTAATTATTTTCATGCATGTAACAATTTTCATACACCTAGTGCTCGTTTTCATGCATTTAAAGTAGTTTTAGTTTACCTAATTGACTTTATTTACATTAAGTACATATTTTTTAATTAATCAATAGTTTTTGTTTACTTATTGCAAATATTTTGATTGAATAAACTAAACTAATTGTAAATGATCCATCAAAACTTTCGAAACAAAATTTGGTGGAGATTTAGTTAGAGTTCTCACGGTTCTCATTATGTTAATGGTTCTCACCGGATCCTGACCCTATATATATATATATATATATATATATATATATATATATATATATATATATATATATTACATATATAAAAGATGATTTTTCAAGACATGTAGTAGTCTCCAAGTTTTTTTTTAAAACAGAGAGTTAAACTTTTTAAATAAACTTCCTAAAATAGTTTTTAATGAAAATATATTTAAATATAATAACCAAAAAGATAAAATATTGTATATATCACATCTCAAGTTATAAAAAAACCGTGTAGTAATCTTTTATGTAAGTTTATCATAAGAGTTTTAGTAGGATATAATCTCAAAGAAAGCAAATATAATAAACCATTAAAATATTACTAAGAACTATAAGAATATTCTCTATATAAAACCAAACTTCAAACAATTAAACTACACTTTTTAGATTGTGATAATATATTTTTGCTTTGTATTGCATGTTTGCATCACGTTACTTTTGTCTCTCCTACCCTATTTTTATAGTGTGAGATCTAATGTTGTACTTTTTATTTGTTTGTTTTTCAGGAAGCAATAAACGGATAGTTTAAAGGCCAGGAATTGCAGCGTATTTTTTTACTATCATCATAACGATGATATTGGTGGTAAGTCGATAAGTACACCCTCTTATTATGAATGTCTTTTAAATTATATCCGCTTACCTATGATCACTTTTATAGTTGTTATCATGTATGTAAAGAAGTATATCGAGTACAAAAGTTGGTTACACCCTCTGTTTCAGTCAATTCTTACCATACCTATAAAAGATGGTAGGAATCAAATTCTATAAAATATAGAAATTAATCTATAAATCTTAATTAATAACCATATATAAGGTTTTACGTAACCATTATGTCGTCATGAGTACCTATTGAGAGTATATGGCGTTAATGCGTTATACTTTGCAAGGAATTTCACAATATGTATATACATATAAGAAATATATATTTTCTAGCTACTACTATTCTTAAATTAAGGAGATTTCAATTATCAATTTTTGTTACAATAAAATTCAAACTATTAGAGTATATATACTAATTTGTGAAAGTCAAAATTCTAAATATGAGATTTCTTTTTGGTTTCCATTAGTTTTATGACTTTTTCTTGTGAACACAATTTTATACCCCGTAATTTTGAAGTTTTAATATATTTATTTGGGTTATTAACTTACTAAATTATGATAATGATTTTCTTTTACCTTTTATACAAGGCAATATACGGAGTACCAGTCAGATAACGGATTCATGTTTTTCCTATTTTTTAAAATAACGGTTTTTATTTGTAAGTTTGAGGATTTATGGCCAAGAAGCAACACGGAACTTTCCTTTGCCACCAAAGAGCAAACCTCTTTGAGTCTTTTATATACAAAATATACATATACATAATTTCTACATATAATTTCTACACTGAATATACATTTAGATTCTCATATATATGTGTTGTTCTATAATTCGGTGTTTTTATAGGCATTATTTTAGTCCTATTGTCATTATGTAAGGAATGGGGTAGATTTTAGTTGTGTTTTTTACTTCATATGGTAGCATAAGTGATAATTAAGTCGATATATACGTACTTAAATATAGCACAATTAAAACCATATGGAACTCAAGAATTCTACAAAAGAAATTACTATTAAACGAGCAAAAAGGATCGTATACTATTGTGAAGTTTAGTCCAAACAAGATATAAACATGCACGTTCCAAAACTATCCAAACAAATTGTTAAGAAAATAAAAAATAAAAGTTCTCAATGTTAAGTATAACCAACTCATATAGTGATTGCAAAATCTATTACAATAGAATTTAAAGAACCTCTAAATAATATAAATTTATCTTAAACTTTACAACGAGAGTGTAAAACCATCCAAACCAAACACTTTTTCCGGCGATGATGGGGTGATTAACCCCTCGTTATAATTTACAACGGTTATAAGCAAGACTAATTGTTTTTTTCACAAATTCTTGTTTACAACCGTTGTAAATCAGAATAATTTACAACGAGAGTGTAAAACCATCCAAACCAAACACTTTTTCCGGCGATAATGGGGTGATTAACCCCTCGTTATAATTTACAACGGTTTTAAGCAAGACTAATTGTTTTTTTTTATTTAAATAATCAACAAGTTAAATGAAATATCAAAGGTAATATTATAATTACATATATAAGTAGGATTGTGATTGTGATTATAATAATTAAAAGAAGAAACAAAAAAAAAAGAGAAAAACTTCCTTATGGATCTGAGACTCTGAGTTTGAACAGAATAATAGTATACACGGTAAATATTTAATAAGCTCACACAAAATCAGTGAAAAAAAGTAAAATAAGTATCGTAACATTGTTCAGAGATAAGATAGTAAAAACTATTATATCACACTTTTTTTATTTTAATTTTTAATTAAGATAATTATCAAACTACTTCTAACTAATCTCATAAGGTGTCAGGGTGAGATGTACAACTATTACACCATACTCATTTGAATAAGCCAGATACTAATTCTGGGAGTAAATTTATATAAATTTTTGATCGTAATTAATCCCCATGCAAATAAAATATGTGTAAGTTTTAGTGTTACGAGTACATTTTTTGGGTAATATGTGCACAAACTTAATTTGAACTAATTTTGCATCGTTTGAAAAAAACCTACCCGCCACATTAATGGTTATTGCACTAAGATTTAGTTCAATGTCATATTATTATTATAATTATTATGGTTAGATTAGAAAAACGTAAAGAAAATTACAATGTAACTCAAAACTTTCTAAGACGCTCAGCTCCATAAACAATACACATATATATGCTAAGTTAGATTTAATATGATTGTACAATACAATTATACCTGTAAGGGTCCATTTTTTTCAACTAAACCTTGAACATCATGACACATTGCATGCCGTTCTACAAATTTTAAGTTACGGAGTAATAACTAATAAGTCATATTTGAAGTGTAAATTATAGAGTTAACAAAAAAGAATTCATGCAATTTATATTACTATACATTATTTAATACTTTGACCTATACTAAATGTCTATTCTACAAAAAAAAATTAAGATTAAGTTAGAGTGTTGTACAAACGGCGGGAAATAATAACAAAATTATCAATAATCACTCCAATTCAGATTTATATTTATTTTTATTAACATCATAGGGGATAAATACATATGATTAAATAAGGTTTATTTTAAAATTTTACAGGGTCAAATTAATAACTAAGAATAAGAATGTCATCACCTTTTATCGATAATACTGAAGACACGAGCGTCATCCTAATAAGTCAGTTTTAACAATGGATCAATGGACACAGTTATATCTCAATAATTATCCAATTTTCTAAGCCCATTGGAAAACGTACATCAATGTTACTTCCTCTATTCAATTCCACTCTACCATATTGCTTTTTGCACAAATATTAAGGGATTCATTAAACAACTAATATAAGTACAAAGGGGAATGTGTAAGATGTTTTATTAAATTAGTATTTGTAGTGATATGAGTGGGTTTTGAGTGGCATTAGATGTAAATAAGATGTTTTGATTTGATTAGGATAAAGTGGTCATTTTACAATCTTTTTTAGGAAAGTGGTAGAGTTGAGTTGAATGGATGAAAAAGGAAATATGGTAGAATGGAGTTGAAGAGAGGAAGTATTTGATATTGTATTCATACTAATCAAATGGATATTATAAAATTTCATGTTCACCCTTATGTGACTTCACAACTTTCGACATATACATTTTGTGTGCCCAATGAAAAAGTGGCACATTCGTGTGAAATACACTAACATATCTACGCCATAATGTCAATTTGTGTGCACTACGCAAACAAGGGTGTTCGTGGATGGTCTTTATTTCACTGATTAAGATCGCTAGGTAAACTGAGTGAGAAGGTTAAGCAGCGTTCAAGAAGTAGGCTGATTAATTTTGTTAACTAAAGGAGTATCATTCCCCTAAAAAGTCAAAATATCAAATTTAGCGATTGTGATAAAATTTATTTATTTTATAATCAAATGAAAATTTCATTCATGTTAGTATTATGTTGTTAAAAATTACTTCCTTCGCCACAATTATTTGTTTGTCTTTGATTAAAATACAACTCACAAAGAATATAAAAGGTGAATAAATAAATGAGACGGAAGGAGTAATAAGTTAATGTTCAAAATTTATACGTACTTAAAGTTACTCTGTAATAAGTTAAAACGTCAAATTTAGCGATTGTGATAAAATTTATTTATTTTATAATCAAATGAAAATTTCATTCATGTTAGTATTATGTTGTTAAAAATTACTTCCTTCGCCACAATTATTTGTTTGTCTTTGATTAAAATACAACTCACAAAGAATATAAAAGGTGAATAAATAAATGAGACGGAAGGAGTAATAAGTTAATGTTCAAAATTTATACGTACTTAAAGTTACTCTGTAATAAGTTAAAACGTCAAATTTAAAAGTGTATTTCTATAATCTATAAGTTGATTGTTATAGAAAATTTTAAAAAATGACAATAATGTAGACCCGTGCATCGCACGTGCATGAAATCTAGTATAAAATGAAAATAAGTTATCGAATTATATTGAAAAAATTTCAAGCCATTATGTATCAATTGTTAAGCGTTTTTTTGTTGATCAAGCTATATAATCAAAATTATAGTTGAAAATTAAAATGCAAATACGCTGTGATTTATAATACAGACTATTAAGTTAGTATGGAGCGTTAATTTGATTGGTGATTGCGAGTTTGTTTGAATTTAAATATGTTACGACAACACATTTTTTTCTGAATAACTTAACTATTCACTCGATATTTTCGCTACCCCAAAATTTAAATCTTGTAGTAAAGATCGCATCATAGCCTCATAGGTACTTAAAAGAAAAGATTAAGAACAAATTATGGAAAATTAGAGAGAATAATTTTATTTCCCAATACTGAAAATATAAAAAAGTTTTTTTTTTTTTTTTGACAGATGTAAAGGAAAGAAAAATATAAAAAAGTTATTGACACTTTCCAAACTCGGATTTAGAAATTGTTCCATATGTATGTGACCAATGAAGCAGTATATTTCCTAATAAAAACTACTCGTAGTGTATAACTTAAACCGCTTACTTAAACGTACTTGATTTGGTTTTGGTGAGCATATATAAATATATAATAAACCAGAAAATGCATTGCAGAGCTAGAACCATCATATACATGGGAAACTGGAATAAGCTACCATTAGATTTATGGCAGAAAATTGGCGAGTCTTTAGAATTTTACGAAGATGTTTTTGCATTTAGAAGAGTTTGTAGTGATTGGAGAAAAGCAATGATATATGCAAAAAGACACAAGCCACCAACCCAAACTCCATGGTTATTACTTGCCGAACCACCATGCACGTCCAAGCGTCGCTTCTACAGTCTATATAATAATAAGGTTTTGTCTGTTGAACTGCCTAAGCCATCAACCACACGTGGTCAGACCGAGGATGATGAAGACATGAGCCTCTCTCACTTGTTCCCACCGGACAAGGATGAGGACGGGCTCGGTGACTGGAGGTACTTATCTTCCCGTGGTTGGCTTATATGTGTCACCCAAATTGGTTTGAATATCACCCTTGTGAACCCGATTACTAAGCAAGTTGTTCAGCCTCCGGCCTTTCCTGACCATATCATGGGGCCTCACGTGGACTCATGGAGCTGGCATCCTACCACATACCTCTACATGTTTTCCAAGTTTGAACTATCGGCAAATCCGTCAACCAACAGTGAGTACATCTTAGCCATGATATTCCCCTGCAATATCCATCTGTTTTTCTGGAAAAGCGGAGATACAAAATGGACCATGCTCAAAACACATTATCGTCACTTCTTGGACGTCATCTTTTATCGAGGAGAATTCTACGCTGTGGATCAATTTGGCAACATTATAGCAGTTGGAAATTCAAGTCCCCCAGCAACACCGAGGCTCGTGGCAAATTTAGAGATACCAGTCACATTCCCAAACTCATCTTACTTAGTCGAATCAGCGGGAAAGTTGCTGATGGTTTTCCGGGAATTGCAAAATTCCGATGACTATGCATTGGAGCTTCGATGCTTCAAAGTGTGGGAGATAAATGTAGACACCGGGGAGGCTAAGCTGGTGACGAGTTTGGGAGATAGGGCACTCTTTCTTGGTCATAACTCATCCTTTTCAACCCAGGCTTATCCTCCTCATTCGAGGCCTAATTGTATCTACTACACTGATAATTATGTTCACAACTACCTCCTATTCGATGAGATACAAAGGTGTGACATGGGTGTCTATGATGTAAGTTTAGGCCAAATAATCGGCGACTTTTATGGAGGGCCGTCATGTCTTAGCAAATCCACCTTACCTCTATGGGTAGAAGCCCCGTGCTAGACTATTTCCACTTAATTGCCGTTAATAACATCCTCCTAACTAAAGTTACACTATACCGTTTCGTAGTCATACCCGTTCTAAGTTTCAGGTCGTCCCTTCTTGTTAAGTTTGTAGCGAAGTTTTCTAATTATACGAATTATGTTTTTATAGCATCTTGACAGGAATCAGAAAATTTTCAAGCAAAAGCAATACCATGTTCGATTAATGAATATGTAACATCAATACCCAAAGCTGTTTAATGCTAAAAAATTTGTATAGTCTCGGCTAGAATTTATCATACAAACTATAGAAACCTAACAATAACATCTTGTATCAATGACAACAATAAATAAAAAATAAAAAATAAAAGAAGTGGAAAAAGCATTTCCACAATTGTAATCTAAAACTTGAAGAACAAAAATGTTGTTCGCACAAGGGCTACCCTGAGATTCAAGGAGGTCAAAGCACATAACATAAAGCAGCGGCAAGTACCTCCTTTAATGGATGAGAGCTCGATAGCTATCAATTTCCAAACAATCCAAGAAAATCAGCCCTGCTTCTACGCAATGATCTCTATGTTGCACTTTTGAACCAGACTGCGACACAAAACATAGAATAGCTGGCCAAATTTGTCAGACAAGCACCAACACATGAGTTACAAGCAACCCTGATTCAAGAGTGCATGTCATAAAGTTTAAATTGACAAGCTTCAATAGTCACGACAAGTAAAGGGGTCTTGAGTAATGGTCATTTTTCACTCAGTTAGTCCAAGGCATTGCATCTAGATAAGTTTGCTGGATTACATCGTTACTCGTCCAGAATAGTCACTGATGTTGAAGCCTTAAACAAAGCAGGCTGGATATTGATTGGACCAGCTGTACCTGATGTCCTATTTTAGAAGTCGTACAAATCCAAGACAAAAACCAAACCTACAATACCCAGCATCACGAACAGCCGGAACATAGACCCAAATAGTTTGCACGTAATACCGTGGCCTGAATGGAATCCACCTGATCTGATGCAGTGAACGTGCATCCGACCTGAAATAGAACAAATTATAAGATGGGTAATCAAGATGCTGGTCTAACTCCTAAAGCTTTACCAATTTTACTTAACCCAAAAGAACCCTACCCAAGTCTAGTTCAGACACTAACACAATTGCACACCACCTTCATACTGGAAATCGATTTTAAAGGGCCACGAGAAGGTCCTCCTTAGCGACTTACAATCCACATTAACTCAATTTTTTGACAATTCCTAATTCTGGTTGAAAATATCGATTTTAAGACATTCATTCCCTCACAGTGATGAAATTGATGAGGTCACTGTCTCACCTCCTAAACGCCCTTGTATAACAACTGAAATTTCGGTATTCTTTCAGGAGGCAAAGGACAAGTCACAATCAGTTTGCCTTTCATGGCCGCTCTATATATCGCCTGGAACAAAAAAAAATGAAAACACTTCAAGTTTAAAGTCACAATGTTTAATTAATTTAAGCAAAGGTTATACACCAGAAATACTCAAATACACATATTTGACCACCATCATGAAATCCGCTTGTGACATGTAAAAAATCTTTCTAACATTGAGGTGTCTGAAGCATAATAAATAGGACACATCCTGTTTCGAATAATTTCGTTTCGGTCCAAAGATTTTGCTTCTAAAGTAAATGCTGCAAGAAAAGTTCAATATTAAATACTGGGATTATACTTGTTTGGTGGGCCTGTGATTAAGCTTGATGTTTTATAAAGGAAAAAGTTTGAAAATGGACATTGATGAGAGGATGTTCATGTTGTCCATATGGGGTTTGACTGCAACTTCGATAATGGGTTCAAGGGGAAGATGATTTGACGTTTGGGGTGCCCACAGATGGTGGTGAATGATGATTTGGACTTTTCAAGTCTTGTTTGAATTAAACTTTTTTAGTATTTTTTACATTGTCTTTTGGTTTTGTAGTTGGTTGTTACTCATTTCATGAATCTGGGCTTCTTGGGAGAC
The DNA here is from genome assembly GCA_022085475.1 of Heliosperma pusillum. Lineage (NCBI taxonomy): Eukaryota > Viridiplantae > Streptophyta > Magnoliopsida > Caryophyllales > Caryophyllaceae > Heliosperma > Heliosperma pusillum. The sequence continues at coordinate 9,235 of JAIUZE010006189.1, forward strand.
ACTTGTGTCTTTGTTTTGTTTCCTGGCTTTTTGTCGTAATAAAATTTATGAAATTATATTAGGAGGCCTAGTTATTGGTGCTATTATAGTCATTAATATGTAGTAGTCCCAAGAGTCTTGTGTTCATTATTGTATTAGTCCCAAGAGTCTTATGCAGTTTTCATAGCATTGTAGTCCCAAGACGGACAAATGAAAGGTCAGATCTTGTAACTATAAAACCCCATCAATCAAACAATGAAAGGCAAGCTTTCTCCTCACATTCTCTTAACATGGTATCAGGCCATTAATCACTTTCTTTCTTCTCAAAAAAAAAAACAAACAGAACCTCACTTGAATGGCAGGCGACGAGGAACATCCGGAGCCGCCGAAAATCGATTTTACTAATCTCTATTATCTTGGTCCTCACGATATCCCCACTGCAAAAATCTCGAATGTCGTTCTTTGTCGCGGTAATTATGATGACTGGAAAAACTCCATGAAAATGTCTTTGAAATCCCGCCGAAAATTCGGTTTTGTTGACGGTACTATACAAAAACCGACTAATGCTTTCTTCCTCGAACAGGGAAGTTGTTCATTGTACCCTGGTATAATGGATCCGTAACACTATCGATTCCTCCATGCTTGATACGGTATCATATACCGATGATGCTTCTGCTGTATGGTCCGAATTGCAATCCCAATTCGCGGTCATTGACGGTACTTTAATTCATGATCTCAAAACACAACTTCACGATTGTAAACAATCGAAAGGTATGGATGTTACTACCTTTTACAGGAAAATAAAATCCCTTTGGGATTCTATCATTATTCATGAACCACCATTCGCTTGTAAATGCGGAAAATGTGAGTGCGAAATCGGTCCGCGAGCAATTAAACGGATGGACAATGAAAGGCTCCATCAATTCTTTATGGGTCTCGACCCTACTCTTTTCGGTTCTATCCGATCCCAGCAGTTTCAACTCGACCCGCTACCTACCCTTAGCCGTGCATACCACGTCGTTCTTCAAGAAGAACGTTTGCGCGCACTCAAGGAACCCACCGGTGATACCTCGGAAGTTTCGGCCTTTGCTATGCCTGCCGCTGCCTGACCGCTGACCGCCGACTGACTGGCGCTCTCTCCGTGACAAGGAGCGAGGCGAGCGCCGCCACCACTTCTGCACATATTGTGACACTCGTGGCCATTCCGTTACCTCTTGTTATCTGAAATTGCAGCGTTTTCCGGACTGGTGGGGCGACCGGCCTCGTACACTGGCCGACTACCGTCGCTACCGCGCCGCTGGTGGTCGTGGGTCCGGCAGTGGGTCCGGTAGTGGTGGCCACGGCTCTGCCGCCTCTGCTGCCGCATCTGATGTTCTCAGATCTGGTTCTGTTTCCTCTACGGCCCCCATGGTTCAAGCAAACTTGATTTCTACTAATTCCGTTCTCTCCTCTAATCGATTAAGCGGTATGTGTAATTGGATAATTGACACGGGGGGCTCAAATCATGTCACAGGTTTTTTTGATTGTTTAGGAGAGCACCATGCTATCCCTGCTCGGCCCGTTGGTCTACCAAATGGACATCGGGTTGAGTCAACTGTCATGGGAAATGTTTATATAAATGAGTCCCTTATGTTGCGGGATGTTTTATTTGTTCCAAGTCTTACCAGTAACTTAATTTCCGTCTCACAGCTCACGGCTACTAATAATTTTCTATTTGAGTTTGCTAAAAATACTTGTCTTATTAAGGACCGTTCTACGAGGACGACGATTGGACGCGGTGAGCTGCAAGATGGACTTTATTGGATTGGTGTGAGTGCTCGTCCCCATGCAATTAATCAAGTAACTAGCTTGGGCTCCTTTGATCTTTGGCACCGACGATTGGGTCACCCGTCTGATAAAGTGGTCCAGTCTATTTCTTTTGCTACTAGTTGGGTCTGAACTAAAAAATCTATTTGTGATGCGTGTCATTTTGCCAAACAGCATCGTAGTAGTTTTCACTTGAACGATAAACGTGCTTTGGAAATTTTTGATTTAGTCCACTGTGATTTGTGGGGTCCTTATCGTATTCCTTCTTCCTGTGGTGCTCAATATTTTCTGACCCTTGTTGATGACTTTTCCCGGGCTACCTGGGTTTATTTATTGGTTAATAAGACCGAGGTTACAGATATGTTCATGAATTTTTTGCTTATGGTTGAAACACAATTTTCTAAGACCGTCAAAACTGTCCGTAGTGATAACGGTACTGAATTTAATTGTATGGCTGGTCATTTCTTCCAAAAGGGAATCTTGTTTCAAACCTCTTGTGTCGGTACGCCTCAACAAAATGGGCGCGTCGAGCGCAAACATCGTCACATTCTGAATGTTGCCCGGGCCCTTCTTTTCCAAGCCCATTTACCAAAGACTTTTTGGGGCGAGTGCATCCTTACGGCAGCCTACCTTATAAATCGCACCCCCTCCCCATTGCTTGATAACAAAACACCTTATGAATGCCTCTTTGGCGTCTCCCCGTCTTATACAAATTTGCGTGTCTTTGGGTGTCTCACCTTCGCACATAATCAAAATACTCGGGGTGACAAGTTTGAGAAACGGGGTCGTAGGTGCATTTTTGTTGGGTACCCTCACAATAAAAAAGGTTGGAAATGTTATGATCTTGAGACTGAGTCATTTTTTGTCTCTCGGGATGTTACCTTCTACGAGTCTCAATTTCCCTTTGCCCCCACCGTGTCTACTCCTACACCTCCGTCTCCCACGTCTTCCGACATTCCTTTCAATGGGTCTAATAACTGGGCTCATGGGTCTATTTTTGAGGGGGGCATTCGGTTCAACCCGAGGTTGTGGGACTCGAGCCGTGTGCCACGGACACTGCTATTGCTGCTAGCCCTGCTCCTGCGAGTGAATCTCCACCTCCCTCGGAGGTTTTGGGCCGGGGTCATCGCCTCAAAATTCCAAACTCCCGTCTTCAGGGGTATATTCTTGACACCACACAAAGTCCATCCTCGTCTCCTAGCTCACCACGGTCACCGTCATCGCCCTCAGGTACCTCTTACTCCATAGCAAACTATGTCAATTGTCAAAAAATTTCTGCAAAACATTGTGACTTTCTCGCAGCTGTTACTTCTGGGGTCGAACCACCGTCCTTCAAAGCCGCTCTTCAAGATGAGGGATGGTGCTTGGCCATGAAAAATGAGATTGATGCTCTTGAACGCAACGACACCTGGGAACTTACTACCCTTCCTTCTGGTACGAAGGCTCTTGGGTGCCAATGGGTCTACAAGATTAAATATAAATCCGACGGCACCATTGAAAGGTTCAAAGCTCGTCTCGTTGTGTTTGGTAGCCACCAGGTGGAAGGTCTGGATTATGGGGAAACTTTTGCCCTGGTTATCAAAATGGTCACTGTTCGCACTTTTTTGGCTGTAGCTGCCATTCAAAACTGGGAGTTACACCAGATGGACGTGCACAATGCGTTTCTCCATGGTGATTTGACCGAGACAGTCTATATGAGACTCCCCCCTGGATTTAGTAAAGGTAACGAAGGAAAAGTGTGCCGGTTAAAGAAATCCTTGTATGGGCTCCTTCAAGCTCCCCGCTGTTGGTTTGCTAAACTTGCCACTTCCCTTCGCACCTTATGGTTTTCATCAGTCTTATTCCGATTATTCCCTCTTTTCGTACTCGCATGGCACAGTTCGTCTCTTTGTGCTTATTTATGTGGACGATCTTGTCATTGCGGGGAATGACGCTTCCGCTATTGCTACTTTCAAAACTTATTTGGGGAATTGCTTTCACATGAAGGATTTGGGGTCACTTAAGTATTTCCTTGGCCTTGAGGTTGCTCGTAGCGCCGAAGGTGTTTATCTCAATCAACGGAAATATGCCCAATATATCATTTCCGAGGCCGGTCTTCTGGGTGCCAAACCCGCTCTTACTCCTATTGAGCAACATCATAAACTTGGGCTCGCTGACGGGCCTCTTCTTGCCGACATTACCTCTTACCGCCGTCTTGTTGGTCGCCTCGTTTATCTCGCAGTAACGCAACCCGACTCTTATGCTGTTCATCTCTTATCCCAATTCTTGCATCAACCTCGCCAAGAGCATATGGCCGCCGCCTTACGGGTCGTTCGTTACCTTAAAGGGAGTCCCGGGCAGGGTGTTCTTTTTCGTTCCAATAGTGATTTTACTATCTCGGGTTGGTGCGATTCTGATTATGCTGGGTGTCCTTTAACCCGCCGTTCCGCGACGGGGTGGTTCATACATCTTGGCACCTCACCTATCTCGTGGAAAACCAAGAAACAACAAACTGTTTCACTCTCTTCCGCTAAAGCCGAATACCGATCTATGGCGGCTCTTGTTTGTGAGCTCAAATGGCTCAAAGGTCTCTTGGTCAGTTTGAATGTCGATTTCTCCCTGCCTATGAAGTTATTTTGTGACAGTCAGTCAGCCTTACACTTGGCTCGTAACCCCGTCTTTCACGAACGTACAAAGCACATCGAGATTGATTGTCACTTTGTTCGTGACGCCATCACCGACGGTCTCGTCTCTCCGGTTCATGTTCCTACAATGAGCAACTCGCGGATATGTTTACTAAGGCTCTCGGCGTCACTCAGTTCCAGTTTCTTCTTCGCAAGCTAGGCATTCTTGATCTCCATGCTCCAGCTTGAGGGGGGTATTAGAAGGCCTAGTTATTGGTGCTATTATAGTCATTAATATGTAGTAGTCCCAAGAGTCTTGTGGTCATTATTGTATTAGTCCCAAGAGTCTTATGCAGTTTTCATAGCATTGTAGTCCCAAGACGGACAAATGAAAGGTCAGATCTTGTAACTATAAAACCCCATCAATCAAACAATGAAAGGCAAGCTTTCTCCTCACATTCTCTTAACAAATTAAAACTATAGTAAATTTTGTAACTTTTTTCCAGAACTCCCACCATTCAGAACATTTCCTCCAAACTCCCACCAAAGACCCATTTTTCGCCAAAATGCTCACCATTTGTTTGGCAATATCAATCATACATGGATTCCCTTCTACCAAAAGTTAGTTTTGGGCAAGAATGAAGATGTTTCAATATAACTCTTGCCGAAAGTTTCTCTTAATAATGCAAAAATAGGCTTTTGGGATAAGTTTTAGAGGAAATGTTTAGAATATGTGGGAGTTTTATAAAAATATTAGAAAAAGTGTGATTTTTTTTCTGGTACATTGAAAAGGCCAGAGTTTTAAAAATGAGGTATAAAAAAGGTAAGAGTTGAGACTTGAGCATTAACACAACAAAAAATAATAAAAATTGTAAGATTAGATTAGACTTCACATACCTCGACAACATCAATAAAATCCTGTTTTTTGTAGAATGCTCCTATCCATTTAGTGTGATCGGCAGTCCTGTATCAACCATCACCGACAAACATCAAAATACTACTCCATATACTAATAAATTTTCAAAAAGAGAAGCATTTTAGGGTTAAGCTCTCAAATTTAACCGTAGCTGACCAATTCTGTTATGTAAACTGGATGCACTCATGCACATGGTTAATGTTAAATAGAACCGAACACACTCTATAAATCAGGCTGGATAATAAAGCTGAAAGCTCGAGAAAAGCGCTACAAACAACACAGGCAAAAGAAAGGACAATGTGAAGCCTGCTGATCAATGATCGATATCCGTTCCAAGTGGAACTTTTCAAATGCCAACAAATTTCATCAAACTGCTCGTCTATGAACTAGAGCACTATGAAAGGCCAATAGAGCAACTGATGCCTCGAAAATAATATTGCCATTAAAAAGGAACATTCTTTCTTCCAAATCTAGTTAATTGAATAATTAAATAAAATAATAAATACACATACGAAATATTCTACCACTCTAAAGATAATTCCATGGGACATATTAACACGTACATAAATAAACACAAATTCAGATGATAATCCGCCATCGGAAGGAAGTCAAGAACATACCCTGAATCCATCTTCATATGATGAGCATTGAAGAAAAATATAGTGGAAGGTATCAGTGTGATGTCAAAGTACTTGACATACACCTGTACATCCTCTGATTCAATATCAACCAATGCAATATTAGCAAACTTAGAGACATCTCGAGCAGATTTTGCCAACTGCATCAATAAATTAAAAAGAAGTCATGGCAAAATCCAGTCAAGATAGCTTAAAGAAGCGCCTTAAAATCTAAAAGAAGTCATGCCGTAAACACTCGCCATTCAACTTATTTCTTCCCAGGCTAAATGCAGTATTAAACAATTTCAGTTACTGTTTTCATCCGGTACATTCTTCCCTTCTTACTCATCTAAATAATACTACAACAGAACCAAAATCTATCCTTACTAAAACATTTCCCCAATGTCTCTATCTATGTGATCCCTGAAAATACGGGGTAAGCAGTGCCAAATATACCCAACCTATACACGGAGGTTGTTCATGATTCCCGAATGAACTACAGTGAAACTTGCACCAAAAACCACATCAAATGGAAGAAAATAACACCACAGCGTACAATTACATCCAAAACATATCAATTGGAATACAATATAACATTAATAAATCCTTGGTGAACCAATTTAGGAGTTAAGAGCGTCATGAATGAATGCATTTCTTTTTCTACAATCAAATCCTTTACAAGTTTTCGTAGATTACAAAAGCAAGACTTAAATTCATCACAGATATAGAAGACTTAGCTTGTTGAAAGATCGGAAATTTGAAGTATTACTCAGTACTTCAAAGTTCAAACCACTTAATATAAAAGAAAATAATCAAATAGAGGAAGCTAACAAAACACAAACACCACATGTATAAGACGTTGCAATTTACATATTTACGTCTGTCAATCATCATGAATCAATCGAAGTACCAATTAACTGGACAATGGACATAATTAAGGATTAAAATAATATTGCGTACTCCAAATCAGTTAATTATAGGGTTACTATCCACCTTCTCATTCCAACCTTCTCAAATCGACATTCGACAATACCAAAAAACAATCATTTTAATCGGTCGTGAGGGGAGAAGGTAGAAGAGAAGGCGGATAGCGATTCCCAAGCTAATCAATTTTTAAAAAAACAATAATTCTAATCGACATTCGACAAAATTGAGGTATCGGAGTAACATTTCAAAAAATCAACAAAAACACAAACACTTATAGAAACATGTACCAAAAGCAGGTAAATTAGGTTTGTTGATCGTCATGAATTGATCGAAATTCCGGTTAACCAGAAATAATTAAGATTAAATTGCAGATAAATATTATAAAAAAGGAAAAAAGAGAGAAGGAGTAATACGATGTCGTCGAGGTGGAGGCAAGAGGAATCAGAAGGAGTACCAAAGCGAAGAACAAGAACTTTATCAATGGTGTCTCTGATAATGGTGTCTATTTCCTTCTTCTTCGTTAGCGTCTTCATCGCGTTACTCATCTTGTTCTTTTCACCTCTCTCCAATTCCTTCGTCTTCTTCTCTCTCCTCAGTTACGAACCCGATACTTCTTTTTTGAGTAATCGGGCAAAATCGACCTCGAAAATTATCTCGAATATAAGCTGAAATCCGAATTGATCCGTCCTAGCCTCCTTGGGGTGGTCAAACATCCCGGCCGGGATGAGACGGGCTTGGCTGGGCTGACCAAGAACTAGCCCGGCGTAGGGGTCCGAGTCAAGGGTGAGTCTAGGTGAGCCGAGTCATACGGTCAGTATAACTTCCAATAATATCAAATTATGGAAAGTCGTGGGCACGGCGAGTTGGATCTGTTTGACGGACTAGAGGTGGCAATCGGGTCAATCAGGTCGGTTACGGGTTCGAGTCATGTCGGACTCGGGTTCGGTCGGGTCAAGTTGCTTATTCAGGTCGAGTCGGGTTCGGGTTGGGTCGCTTACGGGTCAGGTTGATCGGGTCAATAACTACAACAGATCGGTTCAGTTTTGGATCGGTTGACCAATGAGTCGGGATATATCATGTCAATATGCTTGATCAGGTCGAGACCGGTTTGTTTTTGGGTTACTGATGGGTCGAGTATTTTATATTGTCGTCTTAAATTTGAAAATTAATCGGGTCAATGGTCAGGTCGTTATGTTAAAAGATCACTTTTGAACTTATGAATTACTCCATATAATATTGGATTAGAGGAACTCGATACAAAACAAATTTGTAAAATATAAAAGTATAACACTATAAAAGTTAATGCTTGTATAATTTCATTGAACACTTATGTTGCTCGACCTCGGTTATAAGTATATGACATGAGTGCCTATCCAGTGTCGGATTCACCTATATTAAGGACAAAAAATAATGTTTTTGGTCCAAAATTAATCAGTTGTTTATGTAGTTCATAGTTTTGAACATTTGACATATGAAGTATGGCAAGGAACTAAACGAATTACCTATGAAATAGATGTTATTTATTATCTTGACGGTGATCCTACGTATTTAATTTTGAATAGGATCTATTAGAATGGTGTATTTGAGGTTTGGAGTTTAAGATCATAATTAATAACCGTGGTCGGATTGTATGGTCATACCTCATAACTCTTTCTTCCCTTTATTGTTTTCAATGGAGCCAAAACTAAACACTCTTTTTCTCACAAACCGTTAATTCAAAATTTTCTACATATATCACTTGCAATATAATTATTAATAAGTTTAACTAGGAATATAGCGTACTAAATTTACAACTGACTATTTATTTTAAGATTACATTTTGTTTTGAAAAATAAAATGAGCGATAATTTTTTATATCAAATTTATTAACAAAAAAACAAACTATAAAGGAATTTAGATTCTTAAAAAAGATTATTTGGCTATGAGTCGGGTCGAGTTTAATCGGGTTAAAACAGGTTACATGTCGGTTCAGTTCGGTTTGGGTCAGGTCGAGTTTGTGGGTGAATTGGGTTTCGGGTCGGGTCGAGTTACAAGTCGGTTCGGGTCATATCATTTCAGGTTCCATCGGTTTATCGGTTAATCTTCGGGTCGGTTCAGGTCGGTTTCAGTTCAGCAAATTTACGGGTTCTATCAGGTCGCTTTTCGGATAAGTCAGGTCGGTTCTTCGGGTCGGGTCATCTTTTGCCAGCTCTACGAGTTTACCTAAGCATGGCCCTAGTTTTTACGGGTTGGGTCGGGCTAGTCATGGTCACACGGGCCGAGTAAAAATGGATCCGAAGAGTCGATCGTCCCGAATTTGTTGACCACTCCTAATTAGTCTCCACATAAACTTGGCTAATAAGCCTCTCGATACACTTGATATGTTATTGACTTGATCCAAAGTGAACCGCCATGAGACTCATGTCTCATGACTCATGAGACCAGCATCTCTCCCGTAAAGGACCCAAATGAAATAACTCAAATTGGCCCAAATGATCGCACCAGAAAGTCTTGCTTGTGACCACTCAGTGGTGGAGCTAGGGGGGCTAGCAGGGGCGCTCGCCCCCCCCGGCGGTTGAAAATTTTGAATTTTTTAGCGAAATTTTTCGAAAGTTTTTTAAATTTTTTAAAAGTACCTTATGAAAATAGTCGTTCGCCCCCCCTAAAATTTTTCGCCCCCCCTAATTTCAAATCCTGGCTCCGCCACTGTGACCACTCACAACCTATTTCCCACTTGTTTGTCCGCTTACTCTCCCACTTGCAGGTTGTGAGAGGTCACAAATTTGTGACGAAAAGTGCATGTTACAAACGGAAATTACCATGACCGAAATATATCCAACTTAAAATAACACTTGATACTTTCTATATACTACATTAATGAAAATTAATTCTCAAACATTATTACTTTATATACAAGTGATTTTACAAAACAATTTTTATTTTAATCAAAATTACTAATAAAATATTTCTTAGTAAACCAATTTCAAATGTGCATTTGAAATTAACGTACGCAAATGACCCAAAAACTACAAGCCATGCTGAGCTTAAATTAACTCGACCCAAAGCGCTCTAACTTGAGCATATGATTTACCCGAACTTACCCAACCCGATTGACTATAAGATTTACGGAGTAGTAGAATAATTAGATTGTTTTAAGAACTTTGTTTGAATCTTTTGATATGTATTTGATTTATTTTAAAATATTTGACTGCGGTAGTTTAGAATAAAGCCATATCCTTACTAGATTTTCAAGCAAGTTTTGAGTATTGAATGGTGGTGGAGAAATGTGGTGTGAATTGGGCAGCCGGTAGTTAAGTGTGGCGTGGGTGCCGCGCGGTAGGTTAAACAAGGCTGTAGTGGTGGTGCATAACTGGTTGGTGGCGGTGATGGCGGCTGAAAGATGATGTTGATGTAGATAATAGATGCGGTTGTTGTGGTGTTAATGGAGAAGACGGAAGTAATGGTGGTGTCGGCGGTATACACGACTTTTTTACATGGTTTTTCAGGTTATAAATAAGCCACATGTGGATCGCTTGCGGTCATGGTTATGGTGATCATGTTTCTGGGTTGTTGTGACAACCCTCGCGATAGCGGAAATAAAACATAACAAGCATGCAATTTATATAGCGGAAAACGATATTTTTGAAACTTTTTACATGCTAAAAGAAGAGTACGAGGAATGTCAAATTATTACAAATTAAAGTATAATATACTACAAAGAGACGTAGTCTCTCAAAACGTTATCAAACAACAAAGTTGTTTAGCAAACTAGCTAAGAACGTCTATGGGTGAATCGTCGAGGCCAACGCTCGCTAGCTCACACCCTAACCCATAAACAAGCAAAATCCGTCCAAGCAACCTGTTCATTCATGAAAACATGAACTCCACCGTCAGTGGGGAGTAACTCCGGGTTCTCATCCATATCACAAATAACATACTTAAACGGTAATAAACAAGTAGAACCATACATATATATATATATATACACGTGAATTACGAGAAGTATAAATAAGCATTTCAATGTATTAAGATATAGGCGCATGAAGTACAAAACTGTAAGCATCCGATTATAGACATACTCGGGGAAGACACTCTTAGGCAACTATATACTTGCTAGGGCTTACATCTCACCGTTAGCGGCATATACTTCATAAGATAGAGACTCGACATATAAACCACGACAAGTCAACCAACGGTCATAAATAATCAACATATATACATCCATTCAATCATACGAATATGGTAACATTATCTCTCACGGTTAATGACACGCACTAGCACCATGTACATAGCAAGTATGATCAATACACGTCCACGGGATAAACATTTCCCTGAACCATACACGATAAACATTTCGTATATGTAGACTCATTTCCTCCCGGTAGGAGGACGATAATAATCCGGTCCTAGTCTAAACCTGGCCAGACTCTCAGAATAAACATGTTCCGATTCGACATGCGATACACATTTCGCATCCAAGACTCGGTCAAACACAGAAGCCGAGTACCCCAAATTCGGTCAACCTTCACGAAAGAGGCGGAAAGAGCACAAACATCATAATCAAGCGGTACGCGACATGCAATGACACCACCTTGCAAAGATACGATATTTGACGGCCGGGTCGATCAACGCATAGCGTTCGCCTCCCAACAACGTCGTCATATCTCCACTAAAACATGCATAGAAGCATTAGGGATACATCTCCTCGTTCTGACATTCCAGTCTAACGAGCAAGGAGGTATAGCTGGGGGATGAGAGTTCATAGCACTTAACGATTAGTGCTCAAATCAAAACATAGGTAAAACCGACTCAAAGGGGGGCGTATCGAAAACCGTCACAAGACATGTGATATAAGCGAATGGAATACCATATATTCTAAACATGAATATTTAATACTATTACGTAAATTTATACGATAAATGAACCGTACAAACTATTACAAGTGAGAGTATAAGAAAAGAAATAAAAGAAGAAATACAGGGTGTGCCAGCCGGTCAATGGGATCGGCCGCCGGCTACCCGGCTGGCATTTCAGCAACATTCGAAAAACATTAAAAATACAGGGATGTCCCAGCCGATCAAGGGGATCGGCAGCCGGCTACCCGGCTGGGACCACAAGTCATTTGAGAAAAGAGGAAGGAATGTGGAGTGTCTCAGCCGGTCGGCGGACCGGCAGCTGATCGGCCGGCTGAGACTTACATAATACCAAAACTATTTCGAAACACCCATTTCACATCAGCCACACTCCCAGCCGGTCAGCTGAACGGCAGCCGGTCGGCCGGCTGGGACTACACATGCACGAAAATCACCATACTTCACCAATAATCTTCAATAATCATCAACAACTATCAACAACTATCATCAACTATCAACAATCATTAACTAACACAAATTCTGACAATACTCATCTAATTCTAACCATATTCACTAATATCAAAACACATTAAATGCCTAATAATTGTCACTAGACATTTAGTAAACATCAATTAAAATATTTAAAACACGTATTGATATCGAGTAACCCTTCACCGTTACCTTTGTGCGTCTTCAATCGTCTTCCAACTCTTCCTCCACGAGGTAGTAATCTTTGTCGGGGTCTTGAAGGTCTCCACCTACAAATAGACAACAAAAGATGAATATAATTCGCCTTTGAGAAAGACGGATAAATTGAAAATGAGAAAGACGGTAATTTTATTACCACTAAAGGTAGAGGACGATAAGAGGGGAAGATTATGATGAAAATTAAAGGATTTGAGTGAGTAATGAAGGAGTAGTGATGAACTTGAGTTTGATAAAAAAAAATGGGGTTTAGGGTTTGGTTACTTGGTGAGGAAGAAGGTGAGTGGAAAAAGAATGAGGGAGTTAGGGTTATAAGGTGAGTGAGTGGAAAAATATGGGGAAAAAGCCCAAAAGCGGCTTAAGGCGTAACCCACACGGAATTTCGAGTAGAGTCCGAATGCGAACTCGGATTTGCTAAATTAGACACGGGAAACTAAGTTCTAGACTAAATCTAAAATTACGCTAACTAGTATCCGTATAATATTTTAAAAATAAAATAGGGTACATTTGCGGGTGTTACAGTTGTGTTGGGTCAATACGAGCTTGTTCTTGTGGATTGCTTATGGCCCGGTTTGGTTGATGGGGGTATACACTACTTGTTACGTTAGTGCATCTTCTCGTCGCTCGACAACTCATTTGTTCCGATGGTTACTTGGAGAGGCTAGTCGTGCAAATGCTTTGAATAATGATGTTCAAAACCATTCCACCGTTTTCCGCCAACATGTGGCTGTTACGTGACGATATCATCTAACCCGTAGTAATCCACCTTCGTTTTAGAATATTGTATTTAAGTTTATATTAAAAATAAGTGCATTTAACCAAATTGGTCAAATGTCATATGTATAAATACTATTTCTTACGACTGTTAAGAAAAAAGAAATTCCGATAAATTCATCACGAAATAATCTGTACATTTAATAATATAGTACTTTATAACTTAGAAAATGATAATTTTATAACATGCTAAAAAATAGTGTGCATTTTTAAAATAATGCTGAAAAAATAAGTATTTGTCGTTTTAGGTAGGGTTCAAAACTATTTATCAAAATGGTGTCCACGTAGGCTCGGGTTTTCAAAACCTGAAATACGAAACAAACACGTCATTCCCAATGGCGTGTCTTTAATTTTTTTTTTTTCCAAAAAAAAATAAAAAAATTGTACTATTCATAGACACGCCAATGAGAATGACGTGTCTCTGTGAGAAAACCCGCCATTCCCAATGGCGTGTTTACTTTTAGTCCATTTTTGTAATTTTGCATTTTCCTACTCACTAGAAATACGTCATTGCCATTGGCGTGTTTCCTTCTTGTTTTTGGTTCGCGAAATTCGATCCTACGTGGACACCATTTTGATAAATAGTTTTAAACCCGGCCCAAAACGACAAATACTTATTTTTTGAGTATTATTTTAAGGCGGGGCGGCTGGTTAACATCGACGACGTTTTAAGAAACATCGACGACGTTTTCATTAAGAAAGACGTAATTGCCCTTATTGGTTTATACTCTATCTCTCTTCTCTCTCTCTTCTCTAATTCAATAAAAATCAAAAACAATTAAATTGAACTAAAAAAGTTAAAATCTTACAACAACAACAATTTTACTAAATCCGACAACAACAATTTCCCTAAATTGATTATCATGGCGGACGAACACTCTTCGGTATGTTTACATATTAATCAAATTTTAAGTTTGTCAATTTTTTTTCCCATAATCCGTTAATTGTTTGTTTATACTTATTTAAGTTAATTGATTTACGTAACGTCTTAGTTAGTTAAAATTCAATTGCGGTTTTTTTTTTAAAAATTAGGAAAAAAAACCATGGTCAGACGAAGAACTGGATGTCATGGACCATGGCCAGACATCCATTTCACACGTCCCACCATGGTCAGACGTGTGAAATGGATGTCTGACCATGGTCCATGACATCCCTTTCTTTGTCTGACCATGGTTATAAAACTCAGTTTTTTTGTCTGACCATGGTGAGATGATATCGATTTTTTATAACCCCGATTAAAAACATTTTAGGTATGTAGATCATGATTTACTAATATATGTTAATTATTTAATTTCTAATTAGCGCCGTATTTGCATTGAACATGACTCGTTTGAGGATTTCGGGAATAATAACACTGATTACAATCCGTATTTTGATACGACGTTAGATTTTGTTACCCGTGATGATGCCTTTAATTGGGCGAGTAGGATTGCAATGGATCATGGTTTTGCTTTGGTTAAAGCAAATAATGGGCCAAAAAACAGAAGAAAAGACGGGTTGTTGGCATCTTACTTTCGATGTTCAAGGTATGGTAGACCTCCTCCAATTGATGATCCTGAGAAGCTTCGTAGGTTGAATAAGTGTGGATGCAGCTTCCGTATCCGAGCCGTGCAAAAATACCCTCGGCAAGGTGACGATAGCGGTGCAGTTTGGAACATAATCACCGCCGAGGGTAAAGGGTTTCACAATCATGAGGAAGTGGTTTACAAGGATGGTGATCGTCATTTTGCGGCTTTGGATGACGAGGAGAAAGCGTATGTGAGGCAACAGGTTAAGGCCGGTGTGCTTCCAAAAGACATAAAGAGCGCTCTTCACCAAAGAACGCCGGCTAAACCTCAACCGTCAAATAATCAGATAAATCATGAGACGAAAAAAATGAGGCGGGAATTTAGGGGTGGAAGGAACACGGCACAACAAATGTTTGCTCTTGCCGTTGAAGCACATTATTTGCAGTGCCATGAGAGTGATCCCGAGACACGACAAATCTCTCATATATTCATGGCACATCTCGTAGCCGTGCAGCTTTTCCGAGCCTATCATTATGTTGTGCTCATTGATTCGACTTACAAGACAAACACCTACAAGAATCCACTGGTTGAGATTGTCGGTGTTACCCCGACCGGGAATTCGTTCCTAATTGCTTGTGCACTTGTTCCTACGGAGTCCGAGGATTCCTACACGTGGATTTTGAGGCGGTTGTCGGACATTCTTGCATGTATCTTTGTTTCCCCTACCGTCTTCATCACCGACCGGGAGTTGGGTTTGATTGCAGCTCTTAGGGAGGTGTGTCCCGGTTCTAGTCATTTCTTGTGTCGGTGGCACGTGAACCGCGCCATCAATGCCAAAACCCTGAACATCTACAAGACGGAGGGGGTATAGAGATGTTGTCTACTATAATCCAGAAGCGGGTTGGGTACGGGTTATCAATGCATTAACCGTGGAAGAGTTTGAAAGAGTTTGTAAGTGTTTTCGCGTCAAGTGGGTTGCCTTAGGGAACTATGTTTTGAGCACTTGGGCAATGCACAAGGAGAAGTTTGTGCGATGTTATACAAACGATGTCCTACATTTCGGTAACACGTCTACTTCCCGTGTCGAGTCGGCTCATTCTCTACTTAAGTCATGGTTGAAAAGTGCGAATTTGACACTTGATAGTATGTGGTCGAAGATGAATGACATGCTTGAAAGTCAACACTCGGAGATTAGAAAGGCACTTAAGGATTCAAGGAGTCGACCTCGTATAACTAGTCGTTTGTTCTCATTGTTGTTAGGGGTCGTGTCGACGAAGGCAATATGATTAATGGAGGAGGAGCTTCAACTGACAACTTTAATCATTAATTAAAAACTTGAAAATATTACAACGATTTTTGCAGAAGCAACACTTAATCAGCGTTACATACATTTCATTAAGAAAATAAGACTCTTAATACACATAACACTTAATCAGTTGGATATCCTTCGGATGAAGAACCATTAGGCTTATAAAACTCCTCCTCTACTTGAGTTACATACAATTCAAAGGTTTTAAGACTTTGAAATGGCCCCACGAACATCCGGCCGTCCCCCGAACATAGAGAGTGTAAGGTCCTATATGGGACAACTGTCAAACACCTCTTCAACAGTTCAACTATCTCTAACCTCACTTTCTCCCACTCACTTTGCGTCAGGATGACATTTTCTGAAAATACAAAAATTAAACTTCATAATAATGTCTACAATTTTTTTGATTAGAAAAATTTGACAATAGATTAAAAGTAATGATATCTTCTGTTACGTTCTTAGGATGAATGGAAGGGTTGTTGAGACCGTAAATAGGTCCATGCATTAGTTGAAGCGAGGATAGGGGAGGATTCCCACGACTTATGAAATTATTAAGTACATGATTATTCAACACAATCATAAGGCGGTCGAATAGTAAGGGAAACTCGTTAACTATCTCGTTAATTTTATTTTGATAATAATTCACTAGTTGTATGTTAGTCATCACCATGATTAAAGTGTAGGATAAGAGAGGTACTATATTTTAAGAGTAGAGAGAAGATAGTGAGTTGTGTGGAAATAATTTGTTGGGTAAAAGTTTTAAATAGAGAAAATTTGAGGGTTTTCATGTTGTGACCAATACAAATTTAATATAAATAAAAGTAAATAAATCAAGAATCCAATAAAAACTAATAACAAAATAAATAAAGATAAGTCAATACTACATAAAAACCAAATAAAACAAATACGATGCATAAATATCCGGTACTAGTTACCCTGATCATGGGTGTCGTAGTACATGCTCATCTGACTAAACAAAATATCTAACTGCTGCTGCTGCATCTCCGGAGTAGGTAAACGATAGACATCTGAGAAATGCCGACTAAGTGCAAGGGCTACCTCTGGCTCGGGGTGAAAAGGTGGACGCATAAACTCGAGACGATCCGAAGGTGGAAAAAAGAATCGGTGAGAAATATCATCGTACCATCTCTCGTAGTCTCGAGATACCTCGAAAGGCATCGTAGCTCGTCGAGACCGACTCTTGAAGTTCACCACGGAAGTCTCGTGGCCCCACATCGTATCGGGCTCCTGTCCAAACTCCACTGAATAACCGTTCTTTGCTGGACGGTACTCGGTACATGGGAATGTGGGATAGGCATTGGCATCGGGATAGTCTGAATGTACCCAAACTGGCGCATACACCGATCAGGCTGGTACGGCTCAACTATGGACTGAAATCGAATATAGCCGGAATAACAAGAATATCTCGAAGAACTCGGCATACGCGTCCAATAAGGCATCCATCAGACATGCTCCCTGGTAAGCCGGAATAACGACAATATCATCTTCCCTATAAACGTCGTCCGCTTCCTCAAAACCCTGATCGATCTGAGAAACACTACCTCGTACCTCCTCTGACCTCTCCCTCTCAGAAATACCGCTGCTAACAGGATTAGATCTACTACACCGAAAAACAATACGACGCTTTGAAGCCGTGACTCTACGGTTAACCGTACGATCTTCGGGAACCATAACGCTCTTTCCTCGATCTCCCATCTGCATTAGACAATTTAGAACATTCAAATAAGCGTTAATAATATTCCTAAAACATATTATCATCGAACAAATTAATTTAATCAACTTAATTAACAAATTATAAAAATATTTCAAAGAAACCATGGACGGACTTTTAAACAAAAAATTCAAACCATGGGCGAGTTTTTTTTTTTTGGAAAACCAACCATGGTGGGATGAAAAAACTGGAAATCCCACCATGGTTGGACAACCATTTCACACGTCCCACCATGGTGGGACGTGTGAAATGGTTGTCCAACCATGGTGGGATAAGTTTTTTTGGAAATCCATCATGGTTGGACAACCATTTCACACGTCCAACCATGGTGGGACGTGTGAAATGGTTGTTCAACCATGGTGGATTTCCAGATTTTTTCATCCCACCATGCTTGGACAACCATTTCACATGTCCAACCATGGTGAGATTTGGGGGGAAAAAAATCCCACATGGTTGGACGTGTGAAATGGTTGTCCAACCATGGGGGAAATTTTTTTTCCTCCAAATCCCACCATGGTGGGATGAAGAACTCGGAAAAAAAATCGATTCTTTATTTCTTTATACAAATTATTAAAACATATCTAAACAACAAACAACAAATTACTAACAAAAAACAAAAAAATCTAAACAACTATAAAATTTTACAACAAATCTAACAAGAAAACAAACAAATTAAACCAAAAACTTTGAGATAATTAAAAACTAAGAACAAACATATTACTACAAGTTTAATTAAACCAAAAATAATCTAATACAAACTAGTTACAAATTAAACCAAGAACAATCTAATAACTACAAGTTTAATTAAAACAAAAACTAACAACAAACAAATAAACCAAATTAAACAAACAAAACTAGTAACAATATAACTAGATGTACAAAATTAAAAAAAAAAAGAATAAGAACACTTACCAGCGGCAGGCAGGCGGCAAGGCGACAAGGCGGGACGGCGGGCGCAGGGGTAGGGCCGGTGGTGGCGGTGGTGGCGGTGGAGGGGGTGAGTGTTTTAGTGGATTTTCAAAGTTTGGGAGAAAATTTGTTTAGAGAGAGAAAGGCTAAAGGCATGTGACGTCTTTTTTATGAAAAACGTCGTCGATGTTTTCTAAAATGTCGTCGATGTTTTACAATCCGGTATTTTAAAAATGCTTTCTAAAAAATACAAAAAATGCGAAAATATAAAATAAAATAGGACACTATGTTTCCCATATAGTGACACCAATCAGTCATCACACATTTACACCATGGTGAAATTCGTTGAAATAATTAGGACATTATGGTAAAATTTGATGAAATAAAATCACAAAATTCCCAAACGAGTGTGGACCAAACCAAAATAGCTGGTTCGGAATTGTTGTCACGTTACCGAACCTATCCGCCATTTATACAACCTTGATTATATATCCTCCAAAAATGGAAGACAACCAAATTACTTCAATCCCCTTCTTATCGTCAATATTACGCCACCTAATCTAAACCAATTTCTGATCGCCCAATTATTCTTACTTTTTTCTTTCATCAATTCAATCCTTTGAGCAACCAATTCCATCAGTAAATTCGATTACAGTAATTACAAACCCTAGGCCTTGTATTTTGATCTTTTTAATTCTGGCATGTTATTGATTGCTTAATTTGATTTGATTGATTAATTGATTTTTGTCGTCGATTGATTATTTGATTGTGCATGTTTTAATGAATCTTGTAACATTTGGATTAGGGTTAGGGTTTCGATTTAGGGAATTTGGGGATTGTTTATATTGTGTTATTTGTTGCTTGCTGATTGGTTTGATGATGGTTTTATGTGTGTTAAATTCGTGAATTGTTAAAGTCATAGCTGGAATTTTGGGGGTTCTATCTTTCTGTGAAAATGGTGTTTAAGTAGCATAGTTGTTGATGCAATCCAGTTCAAAAAAACGTTGCGTGTTCATCCAAGATTGTATTGTTGACTTGGTAAAGAGACTTTGGTACTCTTAGATTTCGCCGTAAATGCGTTCTTTGGTGAAAGATTGGAAGGTTGTATAGTGCAAGAGTACTTTATCCTCGATGTGGTCACTTACGCACAGTGGCGGAGCTAGGATTTGAACTCAGGGGGCGAAAAATTATATAAGGTATAAAAAATTTCGACTAATTATACAAGGTATAAAAATTTTCGATAATTTTAACTAAAAACTTCAAAATCATCTGCCGGAGGGGTGACCGCCCCTGCTACCCCCTAGATCCATCACTGCTTACGCGTAGTATTTTACTTGGCGGATGGCTTGTGTGTTATGCATGATGGGTTGTTTGATGGTGTAAACGGAGTTTATGTTTCACAATCTTGAGGGGGTACAAAGTGGTGGGAAGAATGTGTCGAGAGCCAAGTTTTATTCTAATGATGTTGCTTGAAATGGAAAATTGTGTTCGAATACTAAGCGCTTTATTAGCATTTTAAATGTTTAAAGTTTTCATTTTTAATGGAGGCGAATATGTGCTATTCTTTGTCTTAGGAATATGATGGATTATTGTAAGGAGATACTAAACACAGTTATGCTTGTATTTGTGAAATTCTGGGTGCAGTTTACGTTATATGTCATAATCTCTCTATGGCTCAGGGCTGTGGTAAGTTGCGTCTATGCAACCTCTCCTTACCTCGTTAAAGGCAGCCTTTGCGAAATGAGATGTTGCTGTTGTTGATGATGATTATGTTTGGCACAAATGTAGTTTAAATTCGTGTTATGGAGTATAGTGTCATATATAAACTCAGTGAACTATCATACAGTAACATTGAAAAAGCTTTACTACTACATGTTTATCTCGATTTCGTGTTATAAGGTAGTTAAACAGCACTTTTAAGGTATTCGATGAGGATGCATTCAAACGCACTATTTCTGCCCAATTTACTTGCACTTGTTGAGGCAGAACTCAAATTCTGGGCATGGTTTCTTACTTGCTGTCTGTTTATTCATTTATTTTATGTATGTTCAGCCTTTCTTATCAAAGTGGTATTTGTTGGACGTTTCTTGTTGGCCCGTTTTACTAATGAGTTATGATGAGATGCTGTACATAATATGTTTAGGATGTAACTTGATGGTGTGGTGTTTTTTTAATTTACCGCAATTTAAAAGATAAACTTCTGTACTTGTAGTAATGTCATTGCTTTTGTCTGCAGTACTAAGTCCTGCATTGGTGATGATCAGTGAGTTTTGAGCTCGAGACAGAGTCATAGTCCACAGTCCAGACTGGCTTACATTAAGATTGTAGATTGTTTACTTATAAATTCAATAGGGTTGGAGCCTCGAATCTGGACTTGCCATCATACTACTTTGTAGAGTCAAGTCAAATAAGGATTGCATTCTTAAAAAGTGGTTGAGTTTTTCAGTGTCAAACATTCAGGAGATTCAAGTTCAGAAAATTTCTTATCAAATCATTGTTCTGGTGAGTGTCTATCATGGTGACAGCAAACTCAACATGACGTCCCTGTCTTTCATAAGACTGATTTATTTTTGGTTTTCACGTTTCTCGTTTATTTCATTGGAGTACCTTACATTGATGGTTCAATTTAACCATTGGTGTTGGCTTATCCAAAGTCATTTTTGGGACTGAGGCTTTGTTGTTGTTGTTGTTGTGGTTGTTGTTAATTGATGGCTTGATGCCGCCTGTTTTGAGTAGAAGATTAACATCCAACCAACTCCAACTCTATTTATTGTCAATATCGTGCTCAAATCTGTATTGTGGAATTTTAAAAAAAGAACATTGTTCAGACTAGGCCAAGTTTAGATTTTTTTCTTTTCTGGAAATAGTTACTTTCCAAGTATCATCCACTTTGGGTATCAAACATAAGAAGGGATCTTACAATCAATGGTCTGTACAGTTTTAGGATTAAATACGCTTCATAGGGCTACATTTGTTTTAACAAAATGTATGTGACGTAATTCTTTTGCTCTAGATTACACTGGAATAAAGCAAAACGATTCACTAAACTGGCGTTTTTTTTTTGTGAATTTGCTGCCATTTGATAAAATAATCGAAGCAATTTTCATTACGGGTGTGTGGAAACAACCTATCCGTGTTAACATCACACGGATAAGCCTGCATGCATGTGACCCCTCTTGCCCCTCCATTTACGGCCACTGCTGTAATGTTCTTGTTGCTGCATATTAAACATCTTGATTTTTATGTCCACAAGATTTGAGTATGATGACTTCTGTATGGTCATGTTTATTTTTTGGTGAAGAAACAGCTGCTGGTAATAATGATTGTGCATCTATGAGAATGGGGGGATGCATGTAGATAAACGTTAAGGAGTAGCTACTTTAAAAATAACAGAGTAAATTGTCTTCATGCCAACATTTAGTACCCTAGGTTCGTTATCTATTATACATGAGAGCAATTTTACTGTTGAGTCACTGATATCTTTGGATATGCGTCCCCTGGACCCTTACTTTCACAAAACGAAGCAATCTTGTCAAACTAGTGGAGCCTGTGATGGCTGAATCCTTCTTTTTGCAGCCAGGCTTCACCTTGATTCTATGTGCTATGTACAATAATGTTAAAAATAGCTTGACACCCTGTTGTCATATAGGATCGATCTCTTGTATATATACTCTGTATTATTTTGTGCATGAGTTTCTCATATTGTAAGTCGTCTTTCGAAGGATTCCATTGATATTTGAAATACTTCTTGAGGATTTATTTTAGCATACTTTTATGATGTCAGTGTTCGGAAGTTTTTTTAATGATGTAGGATCGACTTGCAGTATTTTATCATAGCTTATGGTCTCTTATCACATCATATATAAAAAGTTCCGGTAAAGAAAATTGTTCGGATGGGAAAAAAATATATTTCTTGATTCTTGTTAAGAAAATTAGTATGATTCAAATTGTTTCTTCTGAGAATTGGTCTCTAATAGATTTTCCTGAGTCACTCCAGTTTGTTCAAGATGGCTGGTAAGAAAAGAAGCATATCTGTGGGTGCTGCTGATATGTGTGATGTCCAGAAGGATTGGGATGATGCACTGTGCCCTATCTGCATGGAACATCCTCATAATGCAGTTCTTCTCCTTTGTAGCTCTCATGCTAAAGGGTGTAGATCTTATATATGTGACACAAGTTATCGGCATTCAAATTGCCTCGATCGGTTTAAAAAACTCAATCTAGAATCTGACAACAATTTACCTGAGCCACCAGCTCCCACGAACCTCCAGAGCTCTAATGAGTTGAGCATGAATCAATTGACCCACAACAGAAATGAAGGGCTTCCACGAACTAGACGGAGTATAGATTTAACTGAGTTCGACAGTCGGAGGGAGGTGAATGAAAGACACAACTTTGAACCTCCAAGGGTAAGATTGGAAGAACAGGAATTGGTGAAGAAGGCAAGCTTAAAGTGCCCTCTTTGCAGGGGAGATGTCTTAGGCTGGACGGTTGTGGAAGAGGCTCGGAATCATCTCAATCAAAAGTGTCGGAGCTGTACACGAGAATCATGCACATTTGGTGGTAATTACTGTGAGTTGCGCAGGCACGCACGGACGGTTCATCCTGGAGTCCGGCCGGCTGAAGTTGACCGATCAAGGCAGCGA
The DNA here is from genome assembly GCA_022085475.1 of Heliosperma pusillum. NCBI lineage: Eukaryota > Viridiplantae > Streptophyta > Magnoliopsida > Caryophyllales > Caryophyllaceae > Heliosperma > Heliosperma pusillum. Next base: position 32,498 of record JAIUZE010006189.1, read on the forward strand.
GCTTGGAGACGGTTTGAGCATCAAAGAGAACATGAAGACATTGTTAGTGCTATTCGGACAGCAATGCCTGGTGCTGTTGTGTTTGGGGATTACGTGATAGACAATAGCGAGCGAGAGAGGACTACTTCTGGTGATGCTAGTGGGTCATTGCTTCCTACCTTGTTTTTCATCCAAATGCTTGAATCTATGCAATCAATTGCAGGCCCAAGAAGCCGACCATGGCCAAGGACAAGGCATCGACGTCTGTCAGGCGGGTCTTCCAGGCAACGTTACCTTTGGGGGGAAAATCTCTTGGGACTACAAGATGAAGATGGTGATGGAGATGACAGTTTTACTGAAGAAGAAGATACGAGTGTGTTAGAAGAGGGGTCATCGTCTGGCCCTCGACAGCGTCGCCGTCTGTCCCAATCCAGGTCTAGAAGAGATCGATCATAAGAGAGTTCATCATGAATTCACGATTCTGGTAACTGGATAGGGAAATTGAGCAGTGATCAGTTTAATGCCCTTTCGGCTTATTCTGTAGCTGCTATCAAGAAATTATCTAAATGAATGTTTGTACAGTATGGTTGCCCGGGTTTATTTTAAGCTGTAGATTATGGTGGTTTATGGTTAGCAAACTATTCCAATGTTCAGCGTGAATGAAAAGTTATTCTTATTCTGTGATTTTGTTTCAATTGTTTCATTTTTCTGCTGTAATCTATCCATTTTGCATCAAGAAATTATCTAAATTGGAGGTTTGAAAATTAAGTAAAATTTTACCAATTTTTTTAATGGAAATTTACCCTCAGGTTCTTAAGATCAGAACTTTAGTCAAGCGTATCATTATCAAGTACTCCGTCAACTTGTCAAGTGTCACGTATCAACAATGGTAAGCTATATCCCGCCCCTATATTACTCATCCCGCCCCCTAGTTTCATTTCACTTTACAATTTTGCCCTTCTCACTAAAACATCTTTCTAAATTCATTTTTTCCGTTAATTCGAAAATGAGTGACGGTAATGAATTTTTCGATTCTCTTTATATTTCGTACAATAATTAGATAACGAACATCGATTTGCAAACGATTGGAATGCGCAACAACATTATCGTTATAACGATGAATACAATAATTATCGTTACGGCGAGGAAAGCGGTTATGATGATGGGAACGACAATACGGGTCACGAAAATGACGAGGAGGAACGGGATAACACGGAAAATGAAGAGGAAGATTGTCGAAACACCGGAAATGCGACGGTACATTTCGATTTACGAATTTCCATTTTCCGATAGCAATCATTTAAATTTTTACAAAAAAATGCCGATTAAAAACTGTAAAATTTCAAATGGTCATAACTTTACGCTCGGGTGTCCGTTTTCGATGATTTTTTTTTTCAAATCGCATATCTCGACGAGGCGAATGCAATGGTAAAAAAAATTGTTTTTAGTGGCCCATTGGTGTGAAACACACGAATTGGTCTGGGCCGATTCATGTGATTTACACGAATGGGCCTAGGCCAGTTCGTGCAAATCACACGAGCCAGCCTTGGCCCAATCGTGTGATTTACACGAGCTGGCCTAGGCCCATTCGTGTAAACCACATGAATCGGCTCAGGCCAAATCGTGTGTTTTACACGAATGGGCCATTGAAAACAATTTTTTTACCAATGCGTTCGTCTCGTCGAGATAAGCGATTTGAAAAAAAAAATCATCGAAAACGGACGCCCGAGCGCAAAGTTATAGCTGTTTGAAGTTTTTTCGTATTTAATCGGTATTTTTTTGAAAAAAAGTCAAATGATTGTTATTAGTTAACGTTTTTTATATTAAATATCGTTAAATACTATACAAAAATTAACGTTAAAACGATAATTTTGTTCGTTAACACGTTAATGTTGTTTAATATTTCAATTGTTTTGAAATTAACGTTAAGCGGTTTTATTTTTAAAGCGGTTTTAAAAATCGAATTTTAAAATAACAAAGGGGAAAGAACAAAAGTTGGTGGGTCAAATAACAAAGGGCAAGAAAGTAATTGTAGGGGGCGGGATGAGTAAAATGGGGGGCGGGATATAGTGGGTTAGTTATCCTACAAGAACCTACTATCTATATCTATATATAATATAAAAAGGCTAGACTAAGCATAACCTCTCACCATTCATCTTTGTTATATGCTTAGAGCATGCCACATCATCATCATCATTATGTTAATAAAAATAAAGTTTAAAAAATTGTAGCATTAAACACATATTAAAGAACAATAACCATTAAAATTTTGCTTTTTATTTGTTAAGAAAGTTAAACTACAATTAAACTTAAAATAAATTAAATTTTAAATTTTAAATTTTAAGGTTTTATTGAAAGAATTTTTTTTTTAAAAAACAAAAAAAATGGAAAATTTATAATATATAAAATATAAAAAAGCTACACTAAGCATTACCTTTCACGATTCACCTTTTCTATATATTTAGAGTATGTCACGTAGGTCATCATCTTTATTTAAAAAATAAAATTTAAAAAATTGTAGCTTTATACAAAAATTAAAGCACAATAATTAATATGTTCATCTAATATACTAATAAAGTTGTAAATGTTCATCTCCCAAAACATTACTCCACTTCATAATCGCAAATTCACCCTCTTTAAATCATTTATGAAAAAGAATTTAAAACAGGATACAAAAAGGCAAGTATTAATCAAGATAATAGTTAAGTTTTAAATCATCATTTCCCAAACATTACTCCATCTCCTAATCATAAATTCTCTCTCTTTAAGAATAAACTTTTCATATCCTACTCTTATATAACAAATTCAACAAATTTTACCTATAAATAAGATCAATTGATAAGAAATATATCACATTCCTACAAAAATGACGGAGAAGTTTGTTTCTTTACCTATATATATTCATTTGATTGATTTTGAAAGTCTTTTCCTATATTTCCTTTATAATGGGTTATAGTCAAATGAGCGAAAGAAATTGAAGAGATAAGAGGGAAAGTAGAAGAAAAGAGAATAATCTAACAAGCATTTGTATTGTATTCTTATTTCTTGACATAGTTTAATGTTGATGAAGTGATCAAATTATTGTAACCTTAACTTTGTAGTCTCATATTTTTAATGTTGATACAATTTTTTGGGAAGTTTTTAATGTATTCATTAGTTGATAATGTGTACTGAATTTGTTAGGATTGACACTAACAACATAATACATATGTAATAACAAAGCAAGTTTAGTGTAAGTAAAGCTTTTCTCATATTTTTCATGAAGTTAGTTAGTAAAGCTTTTCTCATATTTTTAATATTTCTCATGATGTTTTTATCAATATGAATTTAGTTATAAGCAAGTTTAGTGTAAGTAAAGCTTTTCTCATATCTTATAATTTTGATTTTTTTTAAGTGAGACTGTTGCATGTATATTGATGTTTTTATCTATTCTCATCCCATTTATTTAAATTGTTCTTATTTTATTCAATGTTACATCATTGAAGAGAAAATGAGTGAAAAATATTTTGATTCTTAAGTATCGTTATTATTTTCAAACATACAAAATATAAGTATATAACTATGGTTAATACTACTTAATATTTTTATAATATAATCATCTAAAGTTGTAAACTAAGAAAAATATCATTTACACGAACAAAAACGGTATTATTCAGCTGCAAAATCAATGTGAAATGAAAATAATCAGAAAGATGATGCAATAGTAAAAAAACCACTAAAGAAAATTGCGAATATCAAACCAGTACAAAAAGTAGTAAATTTCATTTTAACATCTATTAATAAAGAACTAGAAAAGTCCCGTGATTTTTCACGGGAAATTAAACTAGTTTTAAATTAATAAGTCTTGCTTAAGATAGCAGTTTTTAGTATTTTTTAGACAAAACTTGAGGTGATTAGGTTATTTAATGAGAATAATCCATCCTATACCTCTTCTTCCCATTTTAATCCATCTTACATTTGAACCCATATTAATCTGTTCTTTTCCACCATATATCTTATATTGATCTTTTAGAAGGGCAACCTGTTAAACAGGTCACCTCTTTATTTGTAAACCTTTTACCTTTAGTCTACCTCTTTCATATTTCTTCCCCTAATGAAAGCTACCACTAGTTTTTGTCAGTCCCACTTTCCTAATTCAAGCAGACGTTGTACCAAAAAGAAATAAGAGGTAGATGACAAGTAGTTGCACAAGAAATACACACTACAATTTAATGTCTACCTCCATCAGTTAATACACGCACCATATATATTCCCAGTCCCAATATTTCAGCTCTTATATCCATGAATCTTTAAAAAAGGTATAATAGCAGATTCATTATGACGGAGTTGCTGAAAATATCATAACTGATCCATCTCGCCCTCTGACATGTATGGTTGTCATTTTCGTTGCCGCATCGACGGTGCGATTTGTGTTGCTACATGGTGGTCGAAGATTAAAGCAAATGGTGCATTGAGATGCAGGTGGCGCGAAGTGGTGCGAATGAGAGAAGATCTACAATGGGACTTGAGAATTCGGTGAGAGGCAGGGAGGAGTAGCGGGAATGAGCAAAGTGTTGATGACTGGCGATGCGGTGAGTTTTTGCTAGTTGATTGTGTTGGACGATCGAATTAGTGTTTATGGTGGTGAATGGAAGGAAGTTTATGGTTGAATTGAGGCGGGAATGGAGGGATCGATATCAGGCAGCCGTGGTGGTGAATAGCGAAGATGGGATCGGGTCATGGTGATGTGAAAGCGGATTAAAAAGTTGTTCAAGATGAAGGAAGAACTAAGAACATAAAATCTGGTAAAGTTGGTGAAGATGGAACACACCTTTTCATTTTCAATGTGAGTGGAAATCTAGTAAATAAAATGGAAAACATAAAAGGAAGGAAAATAAGAAACAAAAAAAAAGGAATGTTGAAGATGAACAAGTAACAAACCAGGAAAGAGGGAGGGGATAGAAAGATGAAGTTCTAATTATCTTTTTAAGAAAAAAATATAAATAAATAAAAAGAAACCTGCTAGTAAGTATGATTAACCGTTTATAACCAGTAAACATGAAAGTCGGTGTAAAATAAGATAAATGATAGCAAAGAACAGATTAATATGAGTTAAAATATATGATGGATTAAAATGGGAAGAATGGGCATAGGATGGATTATTCTCATTAAATAACCCTATATTTAACCCGTCATTAAACTTCAGACGGATATTACCCGTTTGAAATAAGAAGAATTTGTATTCTCGCCTCTCCTTTTTCTCATATTCCCAAATTTTTGCATTCACCTACTCTACTTCATCGCAATTCTGCACCCTTTTTTTTTTTCAAAGATCGAACCTACTCTACTCAATTATTCCCCAAAATTGAAAAAACTAGAAAACCCAGAAACCCAAACCACATAAAGCTTCAAACTTTGGTGAGCAATGGCGTCACCTCAAGAACCCTTGATAATCAGGGATAAACAAGAGATGAGAAAATGGTCAAGATCAATGAAAACTCAAGGCAAAACAATAGGTTTAGTACCAACAATGGGGTATCTTCACAAGGGTCATATTTCTCTAATAAATGAAGCACATAAACATGCCCAGTTAATTGTAGTATCAATCTATGTAAACCCAGGTCAGTTTTCAACATCTGAGGATATTTCAACATACCCATCTGATTTTAATGGTGATTTGAATAAATTAAAGTGTGTTAATGGTGGCGTTGATGTCGTTTTCAACCCTTATAATTTGTATGATTATGGTGGTAGTAATGTAGAGAGAGAAAATGGGGGGAAGAGAGAGAAAGTGGAAGGGAAGATGGTGGTGTCATGTGTGGAAGAAAATGGAGGTGGACATGAAACTTGGATTAGGGTTGAGAATTTGGAGAAAGGTTTGTGTGGGAAAAGTAGGCCATTGTTTTTTAGAGGTGTGGCTACTGTTGTTAGTAAGTTGTTTAATATTGTGGAACCTGATGTTGCTGTTTTTGGTAAGAAGGATTATCAACAATGGAGGATCATTTCTAGGATGGTGAGCTTCCTTTTCTTATATCAATAAGTCTTCCTATTCTTATAACAATGCGACCCATTTAAGACGAAATGTTACCAACCCCATTTTCTAAACTATAACATGTTTTTTCACATGGTCACATTTGTCATTAAAATGGCTACGTTTAGTCCGTCTTCGGTTGAAGACGGAATTGGTTTCTTATATTGCGGTTTGAATGAATAATTGTTGAACCACGTAAGTTATTGAATAAGATCATTATATGTGTATAGCAGACTCGACTCTTACTCTTTGTATGTATTGCAGCTCAATGATAGGTATACTATTTCCGTCTTGATCATTTGTTTACCTAATATATTTATTGTGAGAGGTATTTTAATCAGAGGTGACAAAATGATTGAGACGGAGGGAGTATTAATTATGTTGCATTACAACGGTGTTATACAAGACCAATTGAATATCACTGGTGTCTGTGGAAACAAACTGTTTGTATGAGAAAACCCACATTGGTCCTTATTGTGGCAACTGCTACACCAATCTCCTAAAGTATTCCCTGGATATTATTTTGATTGTGAGAGATTGATTATCAGTTACTTAGGATTTGTAGATTGTTGAGAACTGTGGAGTATTTTTTGGTATAATCAGCAGTCGTCAGCCAAAGACATATATCCCTCTCGTAAATAAGAATGGTATTAAAATTTCCAAAACAGTTATTTGAGTGAAGTATAGGTCGTTTTACATGTAAAACGACATGCACAGTATTGGGTATATGAGAAATTACTTGTTATAATAAATTGGACTTAATTTGTTTCAATATTAGTCGTTGAACTGTATGTGTAATAACGCTCGTAAGTGCCGATGGTTGCTCAAACTAACTGAAATAAAAGAGGGTTATAATATGGCGCCAATGGCGGTCTTTAGCAGACATTTGCGAGTGTCAAACCTATTGCGCGTCACACTGCTCAAGCTCAGTTACCATAGCTAGTGATTATTTACTGTTTGTAAAAATGCCGTGTAATTTTAATGATAAGCTGATGAGTAGGACACTAGTTGGTTTAATTTCAACCAAGGATTCAATATTATGCAATAGTTATTTGTTAATTACGCAATTAAGGTTTAGGCTTTTAACATTTCTCATCATGCCCCTTTCCCCTCTTCAGTTGGAAGCATTAGATGTGCTTAATAGCAGATTGTATGGCAGTGGTGCTAAAATTTAATTTGTCCTTGTTTCCTTTTAAGATATTACTCGTATTAATGGAGCAAAATTATGGCAAGAACTGACGAATTGTTCTTATGTTCAACACTTTAACCTGTGGTGGCGATTTGGTGGCCTATCGTTGTACTATGCATACAAACGTTCTTTTCTCTCTGCAATGTTTCGGTCTAACTGAGTGAAGAATGACCATAACCTAGAACCCTATTTCTAGTTCTGACATCTCACTATTGAAGCTACTCGGTCTATTTAGACTATATGATATGCAATTATGCACTATCGAATTTTGGTGGATTTGTAATGGTGTTTTGGTGTTTGTATGACATTTTTGGCGAGCTATTATCAACCGATGGTTTTCACGGAATCGGGGGTGCAATTTTGCGTTATATTTGATATTTTTTTATACTATCTCGCCTCCATTTTGTAACTTGATAGGGTACCTATTTGCAAAGTCCCAGGGAGTCAGTGACCACTGAAATGGAAGTCCATAATATTGTGTCTGAAAAGGGGGGTAATTGTTTGATACCTAACCTATTAACTTCAGTGCATTGATAGTGATCCGGATTATAATGAATTGTGTGCATCATGCAGCATGGCTTTTGTTTTGTTTTGCCGCTTTTTTCATCAAGGTTGTTTGATACAGGTCCGTGACCTGGACTTTTCTGTTAAAGTAATTGGCTCTGAGATAATGCGTGAAGATGATGGATTAGCAATGAGTTCTCGCAATGTGTACCTTTCCAAAGAGGAAAGGCAAAAGGTTAACACTTACCCTTCATGTTTTTCAATATCCTTTCCTAACTCATCTCGGATTTGTCATATCTTCGCTTTTTGCATCACAGGCTTTGTCTATTAGTAGATCTCTCTCCAAAGCAAAACATGCCATGGAAAAAGGGATAATCAATTGCGAACAGTTACGGGTGTCGCTTATCCAGACAGTAGAGGAAGCTGGTGGAAAAGTCGATTATGCTGAGGTAAGCTATTTTTTCTAATATGCAATTTTAGGGGCTATATCATTTATCTGCTTTCTTTTAGCAAGTTCTTGTTCCATTTTTTAAAATGTGGATAATTTTGCAAGCAGATTGTGGACCAACATACCCTAGAAGTAGTTGAAGAGGTCAAGAACCCGGTTGTGTTTTGCGTTGCCGCTTGGTTTGGAAAGGCTAGATTGCTTGACAACATAGAAATCAATGTGTAGAGTTAGAGCTGACTTTTCTGAAATCATTTATCACAAGAGGTACTTCACTGCTGCTCTATGTTTTGTTCATGACCTACTTAACGAATCATCTAAAGCGTAATAACAATTTTGTACTTTGAAAAGCTTAGCTTACAATGTCGGAACCGCTTTCTCTGCTATGGTACTTTTCTTGTGATTGAAATGAGATGTGCTGTTCGGCTTTTGTAGTTTGTATGCTCACATCTCACCGAAACTATACACGCTTTTCAGCATGAGATCATTTAGATATTTACATAAATTCTTATCATGGAACTTTGTTGATATAACATAATCAGTTTGACAAAAATTAATGCAGGCTTAAAAAAAGTCAAGGAAGAAGCAGGAACTCAGAATCTGTATGACTAAGAAGTAAGAAACATTATAAAAGAAGTCAAGTTTGAATGATGATTATATGGGCAAATATGTGGAAAGAGTCTAATTAGGGGATTCTACCCATAGAGGTAAGGTAGATTTGCTAAGACACGAGGGACCTCGATAAAATTCTTCAATTTTCCGATCTAAGCTTATATCAGACACCCATGTCGCACCTATTTATCCTATTGGAAAAGAGGTAGTTGTGATCATAGTTGTCAGTGTAGTAGATACAATTAGGCCTACAAATAGGAGGACAGGCCTCGACAGAGAAGGATGAGTTATGACCAAGAAAGAGTGCCCTATTTCCCAAACTCTTTGTTTCTTTGGCCTCCCTGGTATCAACATTTATCTCCCACACTTTGAAGCATCTAAGCTCCAATGTTCTGCCTTCAAAATCTTCTAATTCCCGAAAAAGCAGTAGCAGCATTCCGGCTGATTCTACCAAGTAAGACAAGTTGGGGAACGTGTTTTGGAACATTAAATTTGCCACGAGCCTCGGTGTTACTGGGGACTTGAGTTTCCAAGGGCTATAATTTGCCCAAATTGCTCCACAGCCAAATCGACGCCAGTCGGGAATTTCATGGCAAGCACGTAGTCTTTATTAGATGATAGATCTTCCGACAACACAAATTTATCATAGATAAACAGGTATGAGTTAGTTTGCCATGGCCATGCTTTCGTTTTATTTCCACGGACATAGTCCGGGAAGGGCGGGGGTTGAACAACTTGCTTAGTAATCGGGTTCACTTGGGTAATGTTCAAAACTTCAAACCTATTTGGGTGACTGAAATAAGCCAACCACGTGAAGAATAGTATCTCCAATCACCCAGTCCATCCTCGTCCTCGTCAAGTGGAAACAAGAGACTCGGGCTCATGTTGTCAGGGTCGTCCTCCGCCTGACCAGGTGTGGTTGATGGCTTAGGTAGCTCAATCGGCAAAACCATACGGTTGTACAGGCTGTAATACTGAAGTCTCGATGTGCATGGAGGTTCTGCAAGCAATAGCCATGGAGTTTGGGTTGATGACTTTGATCTTTTTGCATTTTTCACGGCTTTTCTCCAATCACTACACACACTTCCAAATACATTAAAATCTTCATGAAATTCTATTGACTCGGCAATCTTCGAACATATGTCCAAAGGTACTTCACTCCGGTTAGCCATAATGGACTATACAACTGGTTATATAATCTTATTTGTGAGCCATATATGAGTATGAATTATATGATGATTGGATTGTTCAACCAAATTATTACTCGTGGTGTATTTTACCCCTTCATACGTTGAATTTTTAGAAAAGTTAATTATTATGGTTATCAACTGAATGCGAATTTGGTAACGTCATCATTTAATCGTTGATACAAATTTTACAATTTTACCTAAATACACCGGGACATAAGTTAATATTTAGCAACACCGCGTGCACCTTTGATTCCCTAAATAATTACGTATCTTATCCTCCTTATAATTATTCGAAGATGATACACTTTCACAATGTGTGACAATTTTCATACACAACCAATCTAGTTAATTATACTACGTATTTAAGAAAGTTTTTATTTATTTATTTATCTTGTTTATACTGTTCGGTTTTTTAAGTCTCCTAATCCACCTTATACTAAAAGAATAAGTCTAACCATTAATTTTCCCTCCAAAATGCACACACACTAAATAAGGAAACAATATAATATCTCATTATGATATAATCTTTCCATTAACATATACTCCGTAATTTTTTCATTAAACTAAAACTATAGTTTTTTCAGTAAAATGATATAAACGATCACCGTTTCATTAAATTATAAACTATACGCACAAAACAAAGTTATAAACCGTTATTACTAGCTTCATAAAAAAAATAGTTAAATTAATTTGTAAAATTTATAAAATAATACAATTTGATTCATGTTAAAAAAAAACTGTTTTCATTAATATCAAATGATATCAATAGTTGTTTGATTAGTTTTATGTTTTCAGATATCTTCCTCAACCCAAAATGTAATTAAGGATGACAAATTTTGATGTAATCTCATATTTACTTTCATATTTTGATGTAATCCATTATTTAAGATATACCTCTAGGATTTTTGAGGATTGAAATTTTGTTCTGAAAGATAAATCGTAACTAAAACATGTGGTAAAATTATTATTTTTGTGTAAAAAATTATTTTCATTACGATATACCTTTCATGTCATTACTTAAATATCTTTATTATTTTGTTTTTTTTATATATTTTTCTCAAATCAAAATACAATGATGATAAATATTTAAATAACAAATTTACAATTAAAAATTAAAAATTAAAAATAATATCAAAGATAAAAGTCTATAAATACCGTGCATTGCACGGAAGCTATACTAGTTCCTTATTAAGTAGCTAGTATAGATCTCGTGCAATGCACGATATTTATAGAGGTTAATTTTAAGAGTCTTACACGTATATATTTTAAACGTAAAACAATTTTTTATTAGATTTTCATCCTAATCACATTTTGATAAAAAGAATGGAAAAAAATTAAAAAAAATTTAAAATGGAAACGAAGGAATGTTGATAAAAAGAAAACTAACCAGAAAACCTCGAAAAGCGGACTGAATCTTAACGGCCGCCAAATCATCAAAACACCAACGTCTGCTAACGTGACTCACATTATTAGTTAAACAGACAACTTCCGCAGCCGCTCTTGCCGCGTCAATAAACTCTGCTTCCGCAGCGGTGGCTGCAGCGACTGGGATTGCGTCAGATAAATTTGTCACAACTAATGATATTATTTTGATATTTTATTGAAAACAATTTTCTAACATGAATAAAATTGTATCATTTTATAAATTTCACAAATTAGTTTAATCATTTTCGTGGTTATAAAGCTAGTAATAATAGTTTATAATTATGTTTAATACGGAGTATAATATAGATTTAAATGAAAATATTATTGTTTTTATCTTAACAACAAAAATATTACAATTTTAATTTAATGAAAAGTTTATAATTTAATGAATATATTATATCTTAATGAAACATTATATCATAATAAGATAACTCTTATTTTTTTTTTTTTTTTGCATGAATGATATTTCTCATATATTTCAAATAAAGGAATACATGAGTTTTCTTACAAAGACAAATCCACTAAGGTAACAAACAAGAGTCTAGCCTAAGCCATTTAAGGCCTCAATAAGCTCACCCTGGTTTATACTTGAAGATTTACAAATAAGGGAGGCACTAACAGTTAATTGCACTTCTTTAAGTAAAGCATTTAGAGGCCTAATCTGATAATCAAAGATTCTTCTATTCTTCTCATACCACACAGTGTAGACAGTAGCAGCAAGACTAGCCATCATCCAGTTTTTCCTCCATCTATTTTCTCTGCACTTGTGAATCCATGTGAGCAGGTCACTGAGCTGAAAAGTAGTGCATCTCAACCTAATCCATTGAGCTACCTCAGTAAGTAGGGCAGCATAAAAACTACAATGAAAGAAGAGATGCCTAACACTTTCTGCGGCCTGACAACACAGGGAGCATCTATTGGGAATGTACATTCCTCTAATAATCAACTTATCAATAGTGGAGAGTTTTCTCTGAAGAGCCAATTGTAGGATAACTCGATGTCTAGGAAGTATGCAGTGCTTCCTGAGAGACTTGTAGACCAATAGAGTAGGACCCTTAAATCGAATTGCTTCATAAGCTTTGCTGACAGAGAAAACCCCCTTATTAACATATTCAACCAGTAAAGCTTTGACAACATTAAGGCCACGGAGGAGATCACTAGCACACTTGTCCCTAACATTCAAGATGCTTCGCAGACTTTCAGGATGAAATTCCTTGATCTGTAAATTTCATATAGAGGTATCAGCAATAAAATAATGCATAATCCATGAAGACCAGACAGACCCAGTCCCCCTATCAAGATGCCATAATCACTTAAGCATGGTGGCTCTATTCCAAGAGGAAATGTCTTTAATCTAAAACCCTTCCTTAGACCATGGAGTACATATGGATTTCCAGCTTTTAAAACAAATCTTACTCCCTTTCTCAGCAGACCCCCCAGAGGAATTTTCTACAAGCATTGTTTATAGAAGCACAGACAGATTTAGGCAGAAGAATACTATTGCTCCAGAAATTCCCAAGTCCAAAGACCATTGAATTAATGATTTGAAGTTTACCAACATAAGAAAGATATTTGTGAGAGCATTTGTGTAGAAGAGAGGTGATCTTAAGAGTGAGATTCTCATACATATTGTGGGTCAGCCTGGCATGGTTAATAGGCATGCCCAAGTATCTGAATGGAAACATTCTGTAATACCCGTAAAATCATCAAATAAAATAAAAAAGGGAAATTTAAAGATAATAATAATAAAGTATTATAAAGAATAAAATAATAAGAACTAAAATGGGAAATTAGTAGCGGTACAACTGTTACGTACCCTAGAAATTTAATCTGACTTTGAGACGATAATCTAATAACGCTATCATCGTCAAACGGTAAAAGAATTTATAATAAAATATATTCCTCAAATTTATTTTAATAAGAAAGAGCATTATATATATATATATATATATATATATACATATATTTAACCCTAGTGTCGATATTAAGAGTCTCATAATATATCGTCACGCTTCGTTTTCCGTGTCGCGGAAACCCGACACAACACTAAATAAAATCCTAACCACATCTAGTCTAGATACCTAATAACCACCCTATAACCACCCTACATGCAAAGGAGCCAATGCATGTTGAGGCATGCCCTCTTTTATCTCCTTGGGTGCCATCCATCCTCTTCCCCATACCCTTCTTTTTGTCTTTCCAAAATCTCCACTCCAACACTCAATAAATCCTATAACTCAAGCTCCCACCAGAATTATTGGCTCACTCAAACACCATCAACACAAAAAAAAAGAGTAGAGAGATAGAGAGAGGAAAACCAAAAAAAAGAAGAAGAAGAAGAAGAAGAAGGAGAAAGCTTAAGGAGGAGGATCTAGCTAACACCAAGATCTTCACTTGGTGAGAATAATTAAACCACCACTATTTTTATGTTGAAATACCCTAAGAACACCATCCTTAAACAATAAGCAAGTCACAACCATTAAAATGTTTAAATCGTAGGTTAATATTGGACATAATACAAATTGGACTAAAACTCGTAACTTTAGTGTAGAAAAATATATGTCGTGCCTACTGTTGTTATTAAAATCTCCACAAAAATTCAAGGTCATTGCATGCACCGTTTAGAAATGAAAAATAGATTAGTGAAACCTGTTTTCAAGTAGCTTGGAATTTCATATCTCACTTTAATAATCTTAAAAGTATATCTATTGAACAAGTTAGGGTCTCATATTTTAGCACAATAACATACTTTGAGTTTAAAGAATATTAGGTTCTGGAATAAACTTGTTTCATGTTTTTAAGAAGGATCCATGCACCAACACTTTTTGTGACTCTAAATCCGACCCATTCTAAAAAAACATGAATTTAGATATCTAAAACTCCTATTTAGACTTCAACCTTGTAATGACTAAAGTTACTAGACTCATAAAGGAATCCATGAAAACTTACCTTGCTTTAATATATGATGTTTTTGATTTATTATGATTTTTGTAATATGATAAGACAATCTGAAATATATGACTAAAAGTGATTCACTAAATCGTTTGTTGAGAACCTACCACTTTCGAAAAAAGACACTAGAAAACATAGCTACACTAAAAACTAATACTTGATTTTTGACTATAGTAAATTTCAAAGAAGTATATGTATAATAGCCTCTGGAAAGTTTGTGTTTCAACGTTTTAAGCCCCGAACCAACCCGAAACATCTTGTGAGTCAGAAAACGTCGCTTTTTCACTAAACTGTAATTTCAGAGGTCTTAGAATCGATTTAGGACTTTGACACCTCGACTCTTAAAGTTATATAACCCTTTAAGGAACACAACCTCACTGGTCTTACCCCAAAAAGTTAAGTAACGAAGGAGTTATGACGTTTTGAAGTCACTGTCCAGAATCTGTAAAACCGTAAAGTATGTATAAGATAGTAAACTTGTGTAAACCGAGTGTATAAGCTATAAATTGTTAAACCAAAAGCACCAACTTGATAAAATACTCTTAAATATTCTGATCGTGAACTTAATTCGCTTTCTTAAGAATAAAACTCGGAACAAAACGTTCAAAATGGAAACATACCAAAAACCGAGTAAAATACATAAAACCATTTGAACTAGTTAAGGACCGACTTGAATAATTTAGTAACGAGTACTTTATGTATATTGTAGACTCGGGATTTGTAGAAGAAGCACTTTAAACTTCTAGACCAGCTCATAAGGTAAGGGAAACGCTTGTCCATACACTATTCTTGAACTATTGAGTATTGTTTCAAATGTTATATTGTGTATAATGTTTATAATGGTGGTTATTATAAGTTTGGATTATTGTGATGAAATATTGAAAAATAATTGATGTTATTCCATCCTTTGAAATGTTGAAATATAATAAAGGACTCATAACTTTTAAGAGTTTGAAAACCAAAACCGTTTGATCTTTTGTACAAGTTATGGAGATGGTTAATCTCAAGAAATGGATTTAATTGTTTGGAAAGGGTTTTGATTTTTGGTTTGAACGGTTTTGGTAGAGGGGTAGGTTGTTCCCAAATAATAAAAGGGGACCTCCTATACAGAGCTTTTGGTGGGGGTTAGTTGATCGAGACCCCGTCCTCTTATCTTCCTCCTTGGGGTTGGCCCTTGGAGGGGTGTGCACACTTGGGATTTTTGGACAGTTATTGTACATGGTTTGGTGAACCCCGTCTTATCCGGACTAGGGCGTGGGGATCCTCTCCATACGGTCTCTATCCATTACTTACTAAAGAAAGTGAAGAAATGTTTTCTTCGAAGGAAAGTGTTTTAAGATTTGGAAGGACTAACTATTTTGGATCGGATTTCCTTATTTAGAAACTTGAACTTCTCAATGATATTCTACTTTCTTATGAATTCAAAATTTAAGTAAAACTCTTATTTACTTTTGGACTGTTTACCTTACTCAACATTATTGTTGACCGTCTTTTGTTTTTGTCCTTAATTGGAACTGCTATGACCACTATTGTGAGAGCAGATCGTGTGACAGGTAATCCAAGGAACTAGGACGTGGGAAACACGGGAGAGCGCGCGCGTTATTGTTTTTATTGGAAACCAATGTTTAGACAATTATCTTTATTTTGCATCATCAAACTTATTCGCTTCCGCAAACATTTGGATTTGGTTGTAATCGGATTTTACTCTTTGGTTTTTAATTCACGTGGACATTTACCCCTTTGAATTACATGATTTAAATACTTCTACTACAATTGGTTCAATTGTGACACAGCCATGTTCCGAATTTTACATGAAAACTCTATTTTTAAATATAACGGATTATGGGGGTGTTACACATTCCCTCATTAAGTCCAATGGCAGACAGGATGTGCTGTTTAAGGCCAACATGAACCCCACCAAAGTAAACCTCAATTTTGTCAAAGTTAGCACCAAGACCCGACCAAGTAGAGGACTGGTGAAGGATAGAAGTAGCTTTTTTTAACAGAAGGCAAGTCCCCTCTAGTGAAGACCATAAAATCATCAGCAAAAATAAGGGGAGTAAGCCCCATTTTAGAGCACTTAAGATGATAAGACACATCATGCTCCTGACACATTTTCCTCAAACCCCTCGATAAAATTTCCATACTGAGAATGAAAAGACTAGGGGAAAGAGGGTCACCCTGTCTAAGACCACCTTTGCCTTTGGAAAAGTCAAAATTAGAGCCATTAACTTTAATGATAAACCAAGAATCAGTAACACACCCCATAATCCATTTGATGAAGAGGGGAGGGAAATTGAGGGACTGAAGCATATTATTAATGAAATCCCATAGTAGGGAGTCAAAAGCTTTACTAATATCAACTTTGAGCATGCATCTAGGTGAGAGATTTTTCCTCATATATCCTTTAAGCCGACCTTGAGTGAGCATGATGTTCTCATATAAGTTCCTATTCTTTATGAAAGCAGCATGTTCAATACCAATCAATATAGGAAGAACAGTTTGGAGTCTATTAGTCAGAATCTTACTAATTGTCTTGTAGATAATGGAGCAACAAGAAATAGGTAGAAAATCCTTAACAGATTGGATAATAGGCTTCTTAGGATTAAGGGAAATATTGGTGACATTAGCTTGTTTAGGCATAAAGCGGGAGCTAAAATAATCTTCAACAATTTTGCAGAAATCATCCCCCACAATGCTCCAGGAAGCCTTAAATAATCCAGCATAGAAACCATCCAAACAAGGACTTTTATAGAAGGCCATAGAAAGGAGGAAATGCTTGATTTCATCCCTAGTAATGGGAGAAATCATAATAGAATAGTCCCCATCCTCAACACAAGCACCTCTAATATAATCAAGAGGAACCTTTTGAACAAGACTGGAAGTGCCAAGGAGTCCCTAGTAAAAATCAACAAAAGCAGCCCCAACCTCCTGAGGGCCATGATGTTGGATCTCATGTAAGTCATGAATAGTACCAATAAGCTGGCTTTACTGCCTTTCCTTAATCTTATAAAAGAAAAAGGAAGAGCAGATATCGTTATTCTTGATATCATGAAACTTAGCTCTTTGGACAAGAATACTAGCTTCAGCTTAGTGAAAGCAGCAGGGACCTCTTTTTCCTTGGAGATGAAGACCTCAGACAAAGGCTGTCTTTTAAGATCTTCAAAGCATTGGTTAAAATCCTGTTTTTTCATAGAAATTATGTGACTGATATCAGAGAAATGAGTCTTATGCAAGCATTTGAGACTCTCCCTAACCATCTTTAATTTGCCTATCAGTCTGTGCATGGAGTTCTCACTAAGATGACAATTCCAGGCTCGTTGAGTAGTAGACAAAAACTCAGGATGCATGAGAGATCCAACAGTTCAAGAAGTTGAATTGTTTTTTAGGTAAGGGGTGATTATGAAAAGACATAATGGCAGGACAGGGATCAGAGATCCCAGGGGGAGGAAACTGAGCAGAGGTATGAGGGAATAGTGTCAGCCAATCAGAATTCACCATGATTCTATCAAGTTTGGAGTAAAGTCTAGAAGAGGCATCATGCTTGTTGTACTAGGTAAAAGTAGTACCAGTCCCTTGGAGATCATCCAGACCACAATCAAGAAGACATGTGTTAAAAGCAGCTAATCCAGAAAAAACAAGAGGGGTAGTACTAATCTTCTCATGGAAGTACCTGACAACATTAAAATCCCCCATGGCCACCCAAGAGTCAGTCCTGATAGCAAAATTAGAAATGGAATCCCAGAGATGCTGCCTAATACCAGCATTGTTAGTACCATAGACCACAGATAAATGAAAAACCATGCATGTAGCAAAATGCCTCACCTGACAGTGCACAAAAGTGGTAGCATGATTCCAAAGAAGCCAAATCCGGCCATTATTGTGAGTTTTATAATTGGTATAGTGACTCATTCTGCTAAATTTATTATTCAGAATCCTAACAGCTTTATTATTCTTAGTAACTCTGGTATCTAATAAGCCAAGAATATCAATTTTATTCTTCCTAAGAAAAGAAGAAACCTCTAAATGCTTAACAATTTTATTGAAACCTCTAATATTCCAAGAAGCAATAATCATGGAACTATATCAGGAGGCCCCACCTCACTAGGTGATACAAGAAACTCACCATTACTATCAATCAACTCCAGAACATTGTATTTATTTGAAGAAAGAACAGTAGTAGAGAAATCCACAAGCACTTCCTTAATTTTCACCGCTTCATCAAGCTGATCAACAACAATAGTCAGCCCACTTGCTTGCCCTAGCACACTGCATTGTGAGTGCTTTACAACCCTCACAGGAGAGTGCAAAGGAGTCTGTGACAGAGATGGAGGGCCTAGCTTAATGCATTCTGAGCTAACCACGTCAGTCAAAGTCCCTGGCACCTCTTGTAAGTCTGAGGTACCACCTAGCAAGTGGCATCGTGAGGTAGGTTTTGAAGCAACTACTGCAGATGCATCACAAGAAGGGGAGAAGACATGCTTAGTAACCTTCTGGACACCTATATCAGAAACCTTGTTCACAACAGTTTTCTTACCTACTTTGTCGGTTCCTGCAGCATTAGAATCACTAGCAGCCCTATTATTCTTGCAAGAAGACATAGTATGACCAAGTTTCTTACATGTTTGACAGTAATAAGGAACCCACTCATAGATGACCTTTGAACAGACTGGCCAGTATATGGAGCATTGATGATAACATGCTCAGTAAGATTTTTAGAAACATCCAGTTCTATCATGACTCTGGCAAAAGATAACTTGGCCTTACAAGTAGTAGTACGATCAGCAAACAGAGGCTTACCAACTTTACTAGCAATCTTACTGAGAATGGAGTCAGACCAGAGAAAGGGATCCAAATCAAGGAAACGGACCCATACTGGGACAGTGGTTACAGTTTCCATGTTGCAGGAGAGAGAGGGTGGCCACTGCTTCAAAATAAGGGAGTTTGAACCAATTTTCCAAGGGCCCTTCTTCATCACCTCACTCATATCATGCTCACTATCAAACTTGAAACTAAACCACCCCTTCTTATAATACTGAACCAATGGAAGAGGACCATGATTCTAGTTCTTCTGGACAAATTCAGTAACAAGCTTGAGGGGAGGTTTTCCTCCAAGAACAGTACTCATAAGTGTAAACTTTCATCTATCAATTTCACCCTGAATTTCCTCCATTTCCATGTCAATTTCAGTGGAATTTGCACTTTCTTCGTGAAAAAAACAAACTCATACCCACTTGGGTACTTTTCTTAGTAATATCAGCCCAAGATTTTCCATTATTACCAATTTTACTGGTATTGGCATTAGAACAAGCAGGTTCCTTACAAGCTTTGGGAGAAGGAAAAGGAGCTTTAATGGCTTCCCATGTTTTCCGATCACCAAGCCCATGAGAAGAATTAGGACCTTTAGAAACATGTGCAGAAGGAATAGAGGAAGACATAACTTCAAGAATCACGCTATTAACAGTCAAAGAATCACTGGAAGGAGAAAGACCCACAAAAGAATTTAAGCGAGAGGGCAAAAAATTTGTACCGATGGGATCAAAATCAGGAGCACATTCATGAGGAATCCGAGCTTTAGGTGGGCGGCCTCTCCCTCGAGCCATCGAGCAAGAATGCAACAATGGAAAAATAAGAAAACTCTTATTTTGTTTCCTTTTTTAGTGTGTGTATTTTGAAGGGAAAATTAATTGGATAGACTTATTCTTTTAGTATAAGGGAGATTGTTGACGGTTTTTTATGATTATTCTAATTGCATTTTGACTTTTTATAATTATCCTAATTTTATAATCATGTTATCCAATATATTTCGGTTCTTTTTTAATCTGATAAATGATCTATATTTTGTTTATATTCATTCTTTTTTAAAAAATATTTTTCCTTGTTTTAAAAAAAAATTAAGTAAAAAAACGAGATATTATGAAGTCATTATTTTTGTTTGTAATCATTAATTTATAATTACTTTGTTATTTTTTATAAATTTATTTCTTATAAAAATTAATCATTGGGAAGTAAGAAACTATCAACGATTTAAAAATTTTAAATTTCCTTTTTCAAAAAAAAATTATTTGCTTGAATTTTAGGAAAGATCATGTGAGATATTTTAGTGAACCTTTTTTTAGGAAATAGTTAGGAAATGTTGTTTGAATCACCTTAACCATAAAAAAACGCAATTATTAAATTTCGCGTACTAATTTATTCAATCTCACATATTTTATCCATGATATTCCATGATTGCCCTTCTTTCTAAAAGATACAGAGTAATTGAAAAGAGTTATCTCCCTTCTCTTTTCTCAAAACCTAACCAATTCGTTAATAGTTCAACAATAATGAATCGTAATGTGCTCATATCACATGTAGTTTTTTCGTTTTATCAACAACTTTTCTAATACCGTCTTTTAAACGATTTAACTATTTTGTATTTAAAAAAAAGGTTTATTTTAAAATTTAGGGTTTCGATTGATGTCGATTACAATTTAGTGGTATAATCGACATTGTCGTCGAGTACAATTCACTGATTGAGACCCACGGCTGGACCGCAATTGGATACGAATAGGTTTAGACTTACACCAGCACCATTGCCGTGAGATTCTTTTTACCTTTGGTGGTTCTCTCCCCATTTTTTCTTTTCACTATTGTTTCATAAATCTTACTTTACCCTAATTAATATCATTGGTTGACACGGGTATGGGGACACGGAGGGAAGAGCGGCGCGGGGATAAGAGCGGGCATGTGTGGTTGACGGTAGGGTTGAGGTGGAGGGGGAGGTGTTATTGTTGGTGTTGGACTGTTGGGTCATACAACGTTTCTCAATTATTATTTTTGGATTTTTCATTCTCTCTCTTTGTTTCTTTTTTAGTTAGGGGTGAGAAATGAGAGGGATATACTCGGAATAAAGGTAACAAATGCGCGAGATTAAGTAAATTGGTGCGCGTGATTTAGCATATCCCTTAAAAAAAACATACATCCTGAAGAAAACTAACAACAAAGAACCCCAATGTTGATTAAAATAACTCGGAAAAAAATGGCTACTTCCAATAATTAAGATATTCTATGATAGGCTTATCATTATGCAATAAAAAGAATAAAAACTAAATATCTAAAGAATATATAAATATACTAAATATAATTAAAAAATTAAAAAGAAATATATATATATATATATATATATATATATATATATATATATATATATATATATATATATATACTATAAATTAAAATAATATAAAAAAACATAAAATATGGGACAATTCTACTATTTATAGGTAGTATATTCACCACTCGTACATTATTTTTTAATGTGGGATAAATAACATACTAAGAATTACACCAAATATGTGCAAATAATATGAAACTATACTCTAATGATAATATTTTTTTTTACCACGAATCTAATTATATTATTTTCATAATTTTTTACAATATTTTTTTGTCAAATAAAATGTAATTTTTTTTATATATAAATGATAAACATCACTTGAATATAATATAGGAAATATATATTGAAATAATTAAAATATTTTTCACTTTATTTTTTTTATGATACCTTTCTAAATTAATATTTGATAATGTAGATTTCATTATTGTGAAGATAATAAAAAAAATTAAGAGCTCTCAAATACAATATTTAAGAGACCTAAAAGATTTTAGGTTGATATCTTCATTTTTCAAGGATGACTCATATATTTATAATCACATGATCCCCCACCTTATGATATTTTTCCGATGTGGGACAATTTTTCTATTTTTACGTATTGTATTCAACTCACCTACATTATTTTTCAATGTGGACAAATAACTCACCTACACCATTAAAATTATTATTTATGATACTTTCCTAAATTATTATTTATGATACTTTTCTAAATTAATTTTGATGATGTAAATTTCACTATGGTGCAGATAATAATACAAACTTTATGATACTTTCCTAAATTAATTTATGATACTTTGTTTACCTGGAACTGACCCGCCCCGAACTAACCCAATCTGAAACTACCCGACCCAAATATGACCCGACCAAATATAACTCTTATTGAACAAAAAAAATACATACAATTGTTGGGGAATTAGCTCCAATCTTCCACACGCAAGGAAAGCACATATCGATAAATGATGTAGAAGTAAAATAAAGCGCAAGCTAATAATAAGTTGAGACAAGATTTAGGTCAATACCCAGGGCAAAACCCTCTAAGACGGAGTAAAAATTCACCAGCCGAAATGACTGAACTCCACTATAAAGATAGTGCCAGTACAATGGAGTCGGACGAAATTACAATACCGAATGGACCCGACAATAATTTAGGAATACAATCTCGTTCCCTGATCTAGACCCTCTAGTATAACTAGAAAACGCGACCAATTACACATCTAGAGTAAGGCCCTGTTCTTTTGGGCTGAATAGGAGCTGAACTGAACTGAACTGAACTTATAGGAGCTGAACTGAACTTATTGGAGCTGAACTGAACTGAATTGAACTTATAGGAGCTGAACTGAACTTATAGGAGCTGAACTGAACTGAACTTATAGGAGCTGAACTGAACTTATAAGAGCTGAACTGAACTTATAGGAGCTGAACTGAACTGAACTAAACTTATAGGATCTGAACTTTTCTGAACTTAATTTTACTTAATTGAATAGAATTTATAGAATCTAAAATTTACTAAACTGAACTTTATTACATAAGGTAAGATAATAACATAATTCCAATTTATATACATTGGTTTGTTCAAATAGATTACTACGTTGACATCATCTTTATCTGTATCTTTATCTTTTGGAAAGACTGTCATAAAAAAAAGTATACTCTAAAACATAAGGTAAGATAATAACATAATTCCGATTTATGTACATTGGTTTGTTCAAATAGATTACTACGTTTACATTACGATAAAAAAAAAAATCACATATTACATCGTTTTCTAACCATCTATTTCCATATCATCATCTTTCTCATCACTTTCTTCTTTATCTTCACTATCACTCGTAACAACGAATCTATTGTCTCGCCAAATGTTTTTTACTATCTTGTTTCGTACCTTTAACATGGTTTTTTTCCGCTTATCATCAAACATGCCCAAATCTACTGTTCCTTGAATATTCACGTCATGTTGTATAATAGGTATTCCAAGAGTACGCATCCTTATAAAATTATGGAGTGTGAATGTATAAAATAATAATAGACATTTGATACTTTTGTGACATTCGGGGCATATTTTTTAACACCCACCTTTTTTTCAATTGACCAAATGTCATTACACTAATTAATGTTAAATGTTTTTATATCGGTCTTCATAAATAATATATTCCGTATAGCTTTTCTGAACTTAATTTGTAAGAATTGAATTTTTCTGAACTGAACTTATAAGAGCTGAACTGAACTGAACTGAACTGAACTGAACTTATAGGAGCTGAACTGAACTGAACTTATAGGAGCTGAACTGAACTTATTGGAGCTGAACTGAACTGAACTGAACTTATAGAAGCTGAACTTAACTTAAAAGGGCTGAATTTAAGTCCAAAAGAACAGGGCCTAACTCTCTAAATTATTGTAAGAGAAGACCTGTTATACTGCCTCACACACTTAAACCTGGTTGAACCGTTACCCAAATCGCAACCCCTTATTTATTTGTGTGAGTACTTTACAAATAACATAATGGCTACCTTATACTCCACCAAATTCCAGTATAGTATAATACCAAAGGGAACACTCGGAATTTCGATGTAAGATCTCCTTTAATCCTTCCCTGTACCAAAACCAAGTGAAATACCTTCACTTATATAGGCAAACGAACTCATCATTCGTCACAGAAGGGCACGTTGCTTCTTTGAAAAAGTCCAACTATGCACATGCTTCTCTGACAAACCACCGTCCGCGTAAAATGACTAATGTAAAAGCACACTTAATATTATTTACGCTGAAAAAAGAATCAGTTACCTAACCTAATATAAAAATAGGTAATAACACTCAATGTACTTTTGTCTCTCTTAAATTGTCTCAATATGACCGAACCCGAAATAATCGAACCCGCTTGACCCGAAAGGGATCCGACCAACATACCCGAAAAACACCTCAAACCCAAAATAACCCGATAATATGACAACCCCAAATTTGCCCGAACCTTGCCCGATTGACCCGATTACCGGATCTACTTAGAACAAGTTTTAACTGGAAAATAACGACCTCTCACTATCTCGGCACTTCACTATCTATACAAATGTATAACCAGGTAGAACTCGGTAGAAGTACTATCGTTGATTTAGTGCTATAAAGTCTTGCTATCCACTTCCACTATGTCACTCTACTTTCTTCTTCACTTCACTAATATTTCCATGTCTTGCACTTCATTACACCCTCCACACTTCATTAATAAACTTTAACCATGGATAACTACAATGGTCCATGGCAATGCAAGCATGAATATTGTCATGGCGATGGTAAGACCGGTAGATGTTTTACGAACAAAGCCGGTCTTTTCAAACATGGGCATGATATTTAGACTGAACATGCTGAGTTTTCAAAAAAAAAACCTTCTTGTTGCTTGTCACGCAGAAAGTGACAATCTATACTAAAGTGTTCAGTTCTTTCATGAAAAACTGGGTGTTAAGAGAAATATATTCTGCTGCTTTATTGTCACAGAAAAGAGGAATGGGCTTTGGTATGGAAATCCTCATATCATGCTGCAAACTATCTAACCAAATCATCTGAGATGTAGTGTATGTAGGACATTGATATGTACTCTTATCCTCCTGAACTCTTACTAATTGTAGGTTGTTTCTGAGTTTTCCAAGAAACCAAAGATTGGCTAGAAAGATACAATATCCACTAAGAGACTTGTTGGTGAATGCACACTACCCCCGATCTGCATCTGTATAAGCAGATAATGTCATGTCTGAATCTGCACTATAGAATAATCCAATATTTATGGTAGCCTTCAAGTATTTAATAACATGTAATCCAGCAACCAGATAAGGGACTCTGGGCTGACTCATAAATAATTGGCTGAGATGTTGTATTCCATAAGAGATATCTGGTCGAGACATATTGAGATATAACAGCCTCCCTACTAGTCTTCTATACTGATTAGGTTGTGGCAGTAACTCACCTTCATCAATAGACATTTTTAGGCCTCTAGCTATAGGTAATGCTACTGAAGTACAATCCTCCATATGCAGGTCATTTAGAATGTCTAGAATGTACTTTTTTTTATTAATAGGCATCCTTTTTGTACTTCTAGATATTTCCAATCCTAGTAAATACATGACATAGCGAAGATCTTTTATTGCAAAGGTTGAATGTAATCCCTCTTTTACCTTAATTATCTCTGCTTCAGATGTTCCTTTAATAATTAAGGACACCATCCACATAAACCAAAGCTAATGTAAATGTCCTTGACTTGTCATCAAACTTGGTGAACAAAAAATAATCTTGTTTTGACTGAACAAACCCAATGTATTGTAAGTATTTTGTAAGCTCCTTGTTTCACTGCCTGGAAGCTTGCTTCACTCCATAAATACTCTTTTGTAGCTTACTTAACCAGGTGGGACAGTATAACCTGTAGGTGGCTTCATATACACCTCTTCCTCTATATAGCCATGCAAAAATGCATTATTTATATCTAACTGATTAACCTGCCAATTCTTAGTTGTTGCAAGAGCTAACAAAGTTCTTACTATTGTGAACTTAGCAACAGGAGAAAAGGTATGGGTATAATCCTTATCTTTGATTTGGTTGAAGCTTTGGGCTACCAGCCTTGCCTGAACCTTTCGATACTCCTATCAGCTTTGTATTTAGTCTTATATATCCATTTTGAACCAATTGCTTTGTGACCAACTGTTAAATCAACTACTGTCCAAGTGTTATTCTCTCTAGTGCTTGAACCTCTTTAGTTATGGCTTCAACCCATATTGAATCCTTCTTTGCTTCAGAATAATTATAGGTTCATATTCCTGAATAGCTGTAGCTAGAGATGCTACATATTAATCACAAAAATCAGTCAAATCCTTAAGAACCTTAACATAGAAGACCTTGTGCAGGATTTTGACCAGGTAACTTTCGTGAACAATGATAATTATTCAACCAAACTGACATTTGCCTATTTCTGGTAGACCTTCTAATATCTGATACAACCATTTGTTTGTCTAAGTTATTATCTTGAGTAGTAATAGGAGTCACTGACTCACTGGGTTGCTCAGTGACAGTCTTGCAAGGAATGCCATTGTTTTGATTATTAGTCCAGAAACCTTCATCGGCTTTGTCATTATTAGAACTAACAACTGAACACCTTGAGTAGATACAACAGGGTTAACTTAAGGAACCATATGATATGTTGAGGACATCATGTCCTTATAATGAAATATATGTTTTTTGAACAAAACATCCTTGCTGATAAATTCTTTAGGATAGTCAACATCATAAAGTCTATAGCCTTAACATTATGTGGATATCCCATAAAAACCCACCTTCTAGACCTTGCACCAAATTTATCCTTAAAGGTAGGAGGCATGGTTGCATATGTTGCATAACCAAAAACCCTCAGATTTGTGCAATCGGGAGTACTCCCAAAGACTAGTTCATGAGGAGTTTTGAAATCAAATAATAGGAGACGACATATGGTTAATTAAGTAGGTTGTTGTAAGCAGACAGTCACCCCAAAATTGAATAGAAAGTCTTGAATAAAACCTTAAGGCCTTTGCTGTTTATAGCAGATGCACGTGTTTCCTTTCGACCCTGCCATTCTGTTGTGGCATTCCCACAATAGATTTTTGATGAATAATATCCTTGGCTGAAACAATATATAACCTGTGTGTTGCACAAACTCTGTGACATTATCACTTATAATAATCTTGAGAGACTTACCAAAATGATTAGAAATATAAGCAAAGAGAGAAGAGATGAGACTATGCACTTGTGCCTTATTTTGAAACAAAATAGTCCAAATATTTCTGAAATAGTCATAAAGTAAAGTTAAGAAATATTTGACACCTTTTATAGAAGAGACTTTATATGGACCCAATACATCTAGATGCAATAATTCAAACAAAGTTTTGGAAGGCAAACAATGATGTTTAGCTAGCACACAAATTTCACAAAATAAATCATTCTTATTTTGCTAGTCCCTTGAAGTTTTCTCTTTGTCTTACACTCGTACCTATACTATTTAACCTCTTTTAAAGTTACCGTCTTAAATCGGAATTTGTGATACTATAAATATCAAAGAAAACCATGATTATTTTCACTATCTAGTGGTAGCTGAACCTCTGCAAACATCCTACACAATTTGTTCATCACTTTTGTCAAGTGTTAAAACTTAAAACTACTAAAAATGATGAACTATGCAAAATTATCTTCCACATCAACTACTTCTTCCACGCTAATTTATCCCATATTTCATCCTCATCACATCATTATCTCTTCCAAATCCCAATTTCCATCACTATTAAATGCTAATTACCCTCACAATCTTCCTAATTATTCTCAACTTTCTCTCTCCTTTAGCTCTCAATCTCAAAGACCCATCTCCTGCTGCTCCTCTCTTGGCCCTGGTTTGTTTCATTTTTTTTCTTAATTTTCCTATTTTTGTTCTAATTTATGAACTGGGTTGGGTGCATTTTTGGTAGTGTTGAACTGTTGATATATTTCTTGATGAAAAATATTAATTTAATCAAAAGGGTAGACAATTACTGATTTACAATATAATTTAATGGGGTTTTGTTGATTAATGCATTTTTGTTATTTCTAATATTGGGTTGTAAAGTGTAAATTCAGGTTCTTTACAAAGATTGTGAATTTTGAAATATAAGTTACATAATATGGAGTACATGCGTATTTTTAAGCTGTAGATGAACTTGGTATTAAGCTATTTGTTAGAGTAGAAAACCGATCTTAGGACTCCAACCATCGGCTTAAACTTTTGGTTGAGATGGTAAGTTTTTTAGGGTTCTTGAGCTGTAGTTAGTACTTATGAAAGATTTGTGCTTTATTAAGTGGGTGAATGAGTTAAATGACTCTTGTTGAGATATAAATTCATGTGCTTTATAAAAGGTTATGAATTTATTAAGTGGATGAATGAGTTATCTTACTATACTGACTGTAAAAGTGTATAACTATTAGAGTAGTATAATTTTGTGAACAGAGACATTAAGTATAGCATTTGATAAGATAATATTAAATACTGATAATTTTGTGTATTTTATACCAAGAGAGGGACAAAATGGTCAGTCATGTTGCAATCACATGGTTCTGAAGAAGGGGTCGTGTAGTTCGAGTCGTAGGCCTTGTTTGTATACAAACTAGGCGCAAAAAGGAGGAGAATTGGGTAGAGCCGTAGAAGGATTTTGATACACAATTTCCCTCCAAATCTTTCCCGTGTTGGAGAGATTTTGATATGCCTTATAAGGAAAACGGATCCCTTCATTTTCTTTCCCATCCAGTCCCTCCAACCTTGTTTGCTAATCAAACAATGGATTTTGTTATCAAATCCCCCTATCTAAGTACGGCCAAGTTTGAAATTTGCAAGGTGCATAGAGGATTTAGCTAAAAGTCTAAAAACACCTTAAAATGCGCCTTGTATATAAAGTACGGCCAAGCCACAATTGGCCAGGTGCTAGCAGTTTTTATTAAGTTTCTTATAGTTCTGTAACTAGACCATTTCCTTGGCCCTATCTTCCTAGTAATCCTGTATGGAGTTCTTCAAAATGTTAGACCTCTTCAAAATCCAAAGGATAGGTATTCTTGCAGAATATCTTACTTTGAAAAATACAGTTTGTTTGCAAAAGCAATGCATGCACCTTGTGTGCATACGGTGGATGGTACCTCACAACTTTTAACACGTAAGGTTTGGATGCATTGGCTTTTCTTGCGTATTCTTTCACCTAACTAGCAGAGTGGTTATTGATTTTGTTAAAAACAGCATAGCCAGTTATAGTTTCACGTAAGATGGCTGGTGAGTTTTCTGGTTAATGCGAATTACATGAGCGAGGGTTGCAATATGATGATGTTTGCGTATTGTTTCACCCAACTTGAAGTCTGTTTATTAATTTTGTTAGAAACAGCATACTCAGTTATAGTTTCACGTAATATGGTGGGTGAGTTTTCTGGTTAATGTGAGTTATGGTTGCAATATGTTGTTTCAAGTTTTTACTTGTTGGCTTGTTGCTCCAGTCTTATATTTGAACCAGTGGTACTTATCTTTCAGGTGAAGGTGACAGCCGAACTGTTCTGGATGCCTTTTTCTTAGGGAAAGCATTCGGGGAAGCAGTTACTGAACGAGTTGAATCTGTAGTTGGTGAAATACTGAGCACTGTCGGTAGGTTGCAAGCTGAGCAACAAAAGCAGATTCAGGATTTCCAGGTCAGAAATAAATTAATTCCTTTTATGTATTCATCCAATATCCAACTTAATATCCATCCACATTTTTTTTTCTCTACTCTTGTATGCAAGTCTCCCTTTCTATGTTTTTTAAGAAAAGTGTCGGATTAGTCAGGGTTGGGTTACTTGGGTACCGATCTTATACCTAGGGCACGAGTTGTCTTGGACACAGGTACAACCATATGAAGAGTCAAAGTAACATAGACTCATAGAGGAACGATAAACATTATTAATCCTACACACAATGATACAGCCTATTTGACCATCTTTCTACTTCATCCTAAAAGTGGGAGCGCCATTTCTGAAGAACAGAAGAGTCAAATTGGCAAGACCCACTGTCGATCATGATTGCGCTGTCAAGTGGCTTGCCAGATAAAACTCAGTCTCCTGTAATTTTTTTCCACGACAAGAAAAAGTGCATTACCTTGTAATCCGCATTTAATTGGTTTGCAGAACAGCAACAGATAACAATAAGACAATTACTTTGCAGTAGTGAAAAACTTAACTGATTCGAGTGTCCGATTCAGTGGCCTATTTTGCTAATAGTCATTTTCTCGTGTATCAAACCCTTGCAGCAATTTTTTTTTACACAATTAAAAAACAAAGGCTAGATAGATCAGTACTTTGTGGGAGTACAAAGTCTTTCAACTAGGGAATAGGTTAGATCTTCGACTAATAGACTGTAGCTTTAACTTTGTTAACACTTTGTAACCAACATGCATCGGTTTCTTCCTTGCTTTATCTGATAAAAGAAATGTGCTACAATGGCCTAGACTTATCTGAGAATTTGTGCTCTAACTATGCTCCGTTTTGCATTTGCCCAAAAGATTTGCAATGCATCTGAACTCTGGTATACCCAGGTAATTTGAGAAGCTTTTTGCCAGAGTCATCTAGTACATGTACAGTCAAAATGAACTATGCTGGAGGGTTTCCCATCAGACGGAAGCTCATACAGGTCCTCTCTGGGTGGTCCGACTTTTTTGAGGGGGTAGAAATGACCAGGCTCAGTGCCCCAGTCCAAAGATTTCCCAAATAACATTTACTTAATCCCCCCACCGTCCCTGCAGCTCAGATGGAAAATTTCGACATTATATTTACCCTATATTGTTTATATGTGCAGGAGGATGTGTTGGAAAGAGCCAAAACCGCCAAAGAAAAAGCAGCCCGTGAAGCCTTATTAGCACAAGGACGAGTTACTCCGAGTTATACAGCAAGAAATGCAGATGTTACAATCACTTCTAGTGAGAGCTCAGTGATTTCAGCTGTTATAGTTGAAACTAACGTCTCTACGTCTAGTGCTGTTGAAGACAATGAAAATTTTAGTTCTGGTATTCCAATTGATGAGTGATATTTGTCTTTGACGCACAAAAACATTAGAGTAATATTTTAATGACAGATTAGAAGCCTACATGAAACGCAAATCGTAGCGAGTTGTAGAATTCCTTATCAGCTGACTATGAATTTGCAAAACATGCCTATATATCTTCATGTTTATATTTAAAATGGTGTTCATTTGATTTCCAACCAGCCATAGACAGGCTGATATGATGGTTCATGTTAGGGTGATCTCCCAACTTATGCTTGGTGGTTTGTTATTGTTTTCTACGAAGTAGTAATCTTGAGAAATCGATTCAAATGTAGGTATACAGTAAACAACTAAACACAAAAGCTTATATGACAAATTGACAGCTAAGAAGTACGAAGTACAAAATACTCCCTTTGATTCGATTCTTTGGCATTACCTCATTTGATTAAAATATTCCTCACAAATCTTACACTAGTTACGTATGATGGTTCATGTGAGGCTAGTCTCCCAACTTACTTGGGGTAGGGTTATCGTTTTCTATTAATC
The DNA here is from genome assembly GCA_022085475.1 of Heliosperma pusillum. Lineage (NCBI taxonomy): Eukaryota > Viridiplantae > Streptophyta > Magnoliopsida > Caryophyllales > Caryophyllaceae > Heliosperma > Heliosperma pusillum. The sequence continues at coordinate 64,026 of JAIUZE010006189.1, forward strand.
TTGACTAAACCTATACAAAATTTCAAATAGAAGTGTAATAGTAAACACAAAAGCTTTTACGAGATACTTGTATGTACGAAATTAACTCATTAACGAGACTCATAGATATATAAGTTGGTCTTACGAGAATACAAAAATACCTTGAAAGTCGTACGATTAAAAACCGCTCTACTTGGAATCTTATTAGAGTCCCACCCCATCGTTTTAAACTGTATTATAAACGGAACAAGTCGAAATAATAATGACAATTATTTCAAAATCCTAAACTATTTATCATCCCTTAGTTACAAAATAGTAGACATAACTGATGTTACATATAAATGCTCAAGTATCTAACACGGCGAAGAGCTAAGAGATACTCATATATACGTCCCACATTGCTAAATTACGTTAAGTACATTACATTTATAAACCCTCGGTACACAATGTTTACCGCTGAGCTTAGTAACGTGAGCTTGTGACCTAAGTGGGAGCGTCAATGTGGTTGGATATAGATTTAGCCTATTGGGTTGGATCTTGGGCTGGCGGTTAGCTGACTTGCCCTGTCCAAGTTGGGAGTTGATCCATGGACTTTGAGCGAAGGCTCGGAGGTCGTGGATCCTAAAGTGGAGGGGAACGCGTGAGGCTGGTTTCACAGAGCAACGCTAACCTCCCTCTCCTGTCAGTGGAAGGATAGCGGGCCAGTGTCACTCGGATCCATCAAACACTCAATGGGTTCTCTCTAATAAACAACCACTTTTTATTTTCATTGTCATTTTTGGTGCCGCATTTTCTATGCATATAGTATGATATATCTGTGACCGTTAATAGGAATTTACCTTTCCATTTCTTTTGAGGAAATACAGAGGATCCTAAGTTTTATTGTCCAATCTCATTTTCCATGCATGATTACACGTACTAGGTAAAAGTAAATTTTTAAGCCATTTTCGATATTGAGTTAAGAAAATCTAGTTCCAATTTGGAGTACTTGGTTTTAGACATTTGTAAAGTATGTGAATAACATAACCTTGTTACCGGATCTCACATAATATCAATCACCAACATTTTGATGATAGGACACGACCTATTGATGAGGCGGTGTTAATGGGGTCGCTTTAGTGAGTTTGAAATACGTTATCGGAATGCTTAACTTATTCACAAGGTAATGCTTAATACATTATATCCTAAGCTAATTATTCGTATGATCATTCTAAAGATACAATGCAATAATGAACTAGATACAATATATGCAATAATGTAATTAAGGAGTGGAAACTGAATATGTTGATTGTTTGGTCTTGTGGGATTGTAGCCATAGACGAAGAGATTGGCGAGGGAAGAGCAATATCAAAGATATTAATATACGATAATGCGTAATTATATATTCAGTTCGCTTTATGTAATAAATAAATATGGTCTAGTGAACCATATTATGTATGTATAAACCTTAATTTTACCGTTGCCAAAAAAAAAAATATATATATATATTCAGTTTGCCACTGAGCTATTTTTTGAAGTTTGAGGTCGTAAATCAAAGCTCGAGTCGAAACTCATGTTAAAAGCTTGAGGCTTGCTTTAATGGACAAGTCCGTAAGTGGAGATGGAGAATAAGTGGGCTTGAAGACACAGAGGGATGCGTGCGCGAACATGTATTGTACATAATGATCAGATATGAGCAGTAGTGTAACTGAATTGTGCGACACTTATGTGAAATATATACGCGCGACTGATGCGCGAGGTTAGTGTGAGCTAAGCGCAACTCGCGTTTAAGAAAATAGTAGATGCTAGATGATTTACGCGAGAGTTATGTGAGGGTTCTCTAAGCATATGAGTTGCATGTGTCTTATGTAGAAGAAGGGTTGAAGTCCTTAGGTGGGGTTTGGTTCAACAAAGCGAAAGGTAATGGGAACATAAAAGTGACTAAAGAGGAAAGGGGAAAGGGAAGGGATTAGTCCAAATATTTATTCATGCTTGCTTGTTTGGCATGCTAGTAGCGTCATTGGTGTGGCTGCAATCAAAGGGTCAGTGTGGCAATGGTTGGTGTTGTGGTAGTAGTGGTTGGTCTTGATAATTTGTGGTTAGAGTGAGTGAGGGAAAAGGGAATTGGTTACCCTATGGGGTGGGGGATGGATATAGAGGAGTTTGGGGGTAAGGAGTAGAATCACATTCCCTTTGTTGTTTATCATTAACCTTGATTCCTTTTCACTTTTCTTTAGACCTGAAGGCTGAACCAAATAACCTCTTCATTATTTGACTTCATCTTTAATTTTTGCGTGTCAAGCGTAGAGTGCATTAAATGTCTTAGTATAAAGAATTTTAGTCGTCTTAGAGCATCTAGCTCAAATGGTAAACAACAACCTTACTAGCTTAACTTTCCACATTATATTTTTAAGCAACTACACATTTAAGCAACAAACTTCTCCAATGATAAGCTACTACAATTTTGGCTTAAATGGAACCACGTGTATTCATTTAACAGACTTATTTTCCTTGTGGGTCAATTTGAGCTAGTAGCTCCATGAAGCTAGTAGCTCAAATTGAGCTACTCTATGTGGCTCACTCCAATGGTTGATCAAGTAGCTTAAAATGTTTTTTATTTGCAAGCAAGTCCTTTTTTCCAACCATTGTAGATGCTCTTAGTGTAGAGATTCGGGTCATTAATTTATGTAGGGAGTTTTGTTAGCTTTAAGAGTCGTTAAGTGTGTATATTGAGTCTTATAAGGTCGTTAAATAGCTATTAATTATTTCTCCCAATATGAGCTTGAATTCCTCCCCAAGGATACCTCTTACGAGACCTAGTGAAACTTTGAATCCCCAAATTAGTCCATTTGTATCTACGGAAGAAATGATTAGATGACCTTTCAAATTATTGTGGTGCAATATGATAAATTAATAGACTAGTTAGGACTAGTATCCAGAACCTTTAAAGTTAGGCAATGCAAATAACGAAAGTTCTTATTGTTATACTTGAGGCACACGATGAGTCGAATAAAAATTGCTGGAGTATGATTTTGTGTATGATTTTGAGTTTGTTGACCCTCTTCCCCTTAAGCCCCAATGCAAGCTATTCTTGTAAAGAGTGTGATAGTGACGATGATGATGTTTTTGAGATAATGGAAAATAATTATTCCCTCTGTTTTTTTTAATAATGTTCTCACTTTTTGAATATATGTGAGAAGTATTTTAATAAAGTGAAAATTTCAATAAGATATAAATGAACGAAGTATGATTTAATGCATTCTTCACCATCTTCTATGTTTCTATGATTATTGACTCATCTTACGCTGAAATTGAAACAACACATGCTGCTGTTAATGATTCTTTGCGTCATAGTGATTTGAGCGTTGTCTTGACCCTTGATGGTTCTCCTAGTGTGATTGTTGAGGATGAGAAAGAGAGAGTGTATGTGATTTTTAAAAACGCTAGGGTGTGCTGTATTAAAGAGACTCGGATAACTTTTAATGATGGTGTAAAAAACAACACTCCTACGATCTCACTCCAAATGCACCTAGTTAAGTCCCGAGACTTCCACGTCAACTCAATAACAAGGGTCAAATAACACTAATAGGCAACACTTTAAATAACATCTAGGTGATTGACATACTGGTAAACTCAATACATTGCAAGTTCGCCAATTCAAATAAAGTAGTAGTAATGTTAACCACCTATTATATATATAGTTGGGTACAAACACATTGCAAGTTAGAAACGACTAAAAGACATTAGTAATGTAAACAATGTTACGTGTACAAGTAAATATCATAGAAATCCATACGGTATATGGTCTTTTAAGAGAAACCCCATGAGCACGTAGTCTCATTAACACGTACCCATACATAACACGGTTAGACCCTAAGCACAAACTTAGTTGCGTTGTGTCACGCCCCGCACTTTTTCAAGCCAAATTAAGGTTATCCTAGGCCTCAACAAACCGTGTCACGTCCGTGCCAGCTCAAGGGTAGCATATCAAGCTCTAATCAAGTCATGGCCAACTCCCATGAAGCTCATACTAGCTCACGCCAGCTCAAGACTAGCTCACTCAAGTGGAACGCAACTCACTTGTAGTCCAGCCAGCTCACGGGTCCTTGGTGTCCACTAGGGTAGCTCACTACCTAGTCCACCCCTAGTCCATGCCTAGTCCATGCTAGCTAGGTGGTTATTGAGGGATATCACCAAGGGTTGGAATAACCACCCTTGTCCTTATCCATTCCCCTAAAATAACCACCCATACATCCCCCTTTTTGCACACCATTTTGGCGCCACACTTGGAGAGGAACCAAGCATTGTTCCTCCCCCTTGTTCACACCCGCCCACACCCAAGAGGCACAAATGGCACCCTTTCGTGCCCCAACCGCCCCTAGGCCCCCATTATAAATAGAATGCCTAGGCCACCATTTCCTACACACTTTTAGTCACACAATTACAATCCTTCTTCCTTATAAGTCCCTACATTATACTTGTAATATACATTGTAATTCTTATATATAATATACTTCCATATTCTTGTGATGTTACGATTATTCCGCACTACATAAGTTTCGTAATCATCACCCCTTCTCAAATACATATCGTTGTGATACTCATTGGTGTTGTTGTTATTAAGTTGGAGTATTGCCTTACTCGGCCATAATAGGCGTTTGGCTCGAGTGGCACACGATCCTTATATTCTCAAAGAGTAAGGACGTGACAAGTGGTATCAGAGCGGGTTTCGCTCTAGTATCACAACCACGAAGAGATGGGAGACATGGCAAGTTGTGTTGAAACGGAATTGGGCACACAAGAAGAAGAGATTGAGGGCGGTTGGGAGATTGTGAAGAAGCCCAATGACACACCCGGTTGCACCACCAAATTTATATTGAGAAAGGTCAAGATTGAAGACCAAAGAGAGAATGATGCCGAGGAGATTATGGTGAACCGCCCATGGTTTGATCATTGCGTTGATCAAGATGCTCTCGCCAATTGCCCACATTACCCCATGCCCGCACTCGGTATAACCGACCAAGACATGGAGGAAATTGACGAGATGGTGGGCGAATTAAGCAACAATTGGGTGGGACTTGTTCCCTACCCAAGACCGAGTAAGTCCATCATCTTCAATCAATTGCAACAATTTAGTGAACTTTCATCAATTGGCAGCAACACCCCGCCCATATTTGACTTGGATGACACCGCTCAATCCAATTATATGGACGAGGTTAGTTGCCATACCGTGTAGGATGATTTTGGAGGAGGAGGCTACCATAATTGGGAGGAGATGCCCACAAATATTGGGATCCACGCTACCCTTTGTGGTGGTACGCTTACCCATCCGGCCACCCGTCAAAATGAAGACATTGGGTCAAGCTGTGAGGATGTGGGAGTGCCTCTAGAGTCTCCTATGTGTTGCGCATGGGGTCTCGGTGTTGACCCTATTGCAGACCAACTTGGATGCACAAGATCCCTAGGTGGTGAGTGTAGGCCCGATTGAAGATCATTTATTCGAAGACAGGCAAGATGGGAATATGACGATGCATCCTTGCCTAGTAGAGTTCTATCGTCAATATTTATCTTTACTTTGTATTGTTATAGATAAATATGGGTCGAACACATTGTCATAGTGTTCATTTGTAAAAATTAGAAAATGTAGTAGGATGCATTTCTATGTAATTTTCTAGATTGTATTTAGGAAATTATTCATGTAAATTTGTCAAAGACGAAATTGTGTTGATGAGGGCATCAACCATTCAAGTGGGGGAGAATGTCACACCCCGCACTTTTTCAAGCCAAATTGAGGTTATCCTAGGCCTCAACAAACCGTGTCACGTCCGTGCCAGCTCAAGGGTAGCATATCAAGCTCTAATCAAGTCATGGCCAGCTCCTACTAGCTCACGCCAGCTCAAGACTAGCTCACTCAAGTAGACGCAGTTCACTTGAAGTCCAGCCAGCTCACGGGTCCTTGGTGTCCACTAGGGTAGCTCACTACCTAGTCCACCCCTAGTCCATGCCTAGTCCATGCTAGCTAGGTGGTTATTGTGGGATATCACCAAGGGTTGGAATAACCACCCTTGTCCTTATCCATTCTCCTAAAATAACCACCCATACATCCCCCTTTTTGCACACCATTTTGGCGCCACACTTGGAGAGGAACCAAGCATTGTTCCTCCCCCTTGTTCACACCTTCCCACACCCAAGAGGCACAAATGGCACCCTTTCGTGCCCCAACCGCCCCTAGGCCCCCATTATAAATAGAATGCCTAGGCCACCATTTCCTACACACTTTTAGTCACACAATTACAATCCTTCTTCCTTATAAGTCCCTACATTATACTTGTAATATACATTGTAATTCTTATATATAATATACTTCCATATTCTTGTGATGTTACGATTATTCCGCACTACATAAGTTTCGTAATCATCACCCCTTCTCAAATACATATCGTTGTGATACTCATTGGTGTTGTTGTTATTAAGTTGGAGTATTGCCTTACTCGGCCATAATAGGCGTTTGGCTCGAGTGGCACACGATCCTTATATTCTCAAAGAGTAAGGACGTGACAGTTGGCTCTTAAATTTGGCATATTTCACAACATGGAAATTTATACTCCGTATATGTCTTAATGATTGGTTAGAAAAATGACTTTGTGTTTGTTTAGATTAACTAATTCTCTTGTTTGTTTCATTCATTTTCCTCGCGCCAACTTTGATTATTCATGACCTGAGATATATGCATGTTTTCTAAACTTTAAGTTTGTCACTCCCATAAAAGGGTTTTTGGCGATATTTGCAAAATAGATTCGGATGATAATATTGTTATTTTAAAATCTAGAAAAGATATTTTTCCAAAAAAAAAAAAGATTATGTTAGATATTGATATTTGATAATAACATCCACTAATTACAATACTTATATCAAAATAATTGTAATTATTATGTCCTTTTAATATATATATTTTAAATTATTAACGGGTATAAAAACTACAGTAACTGATTTTTAACTCACACATGGCATATTGTTTACAGTAATTTATTATTATTATTATTATTATTATTATTATTATTTCACATTTATTTAATGTACACATAATAATATTACAATGATATGTAATACCTATATATTTATCACAAATTCTCATTTGTGACGGGCACTTTTCGTCACAAGCTTGTGACAGAGCAAATGTGACCATTTTTATGGAAAATGTAACCATTATATGACTGGTAACATTTTATGGATGATTACTTTTTATCATAATATTGAATTTTATGTTTGTAACGGCCACATTAAGGTGGAGGTTACTATTCAATACATATTAATAATGTATTGAATTACTCTTTTAATAAGTTAATCAATCACATTTAGTATGTGATTAAATAAGCTTTTCATCTACCTTGTAACTCCTATGTGGAGAGATTATAAGGAGAAGGAAAAGGCTAATGAGATGACTAACTAATAGACACATACAATACACACGCAAAAGATACATCTCTAGAGGCTAAGTCCACCATCAATATGGGACTTGAGATTTGGGGCGTGGACATATTCCGGGACTCTAGTAGGCACCGGAGGTACGATATATGGTAGTGGGCAGTTAGCGAACACAACGATCCGATCGCTTCCGCATAAGGTAAGTCCTTATTTTCCAACAGTGGTATCAGAGCAAATGTGTTTTGCTACCGCTCCTTTCATTGTAAGTTTCCCTCAAATTCAATTTGTTCCGTACATATTATGTTGTTGGACTATTGTTAGTTCATATTTTCTTTTAATGTCATGATTATTGTCAAATGCTCCCATAAGTATATGATAAGTTCATATCAAAATGGTTTCTTTTATCCATTAGACAATGCCTTATCATGTGTCTGTTAACTATAACTGTGTGTTTGTTAACTATGCAAAAATGAGAGTCCCTTGTAAAGCACTTTTGTGTGTTTTTCTTCTGCCAATTTGGTCGTTTTACCATTGGACTTATAATGGTCATGTGGTTCGGCTCATCACATGGGTTCAACATGAAGGGCTGTTAAGTGCAAAAGGTTGCTAAGGCCGCTGACATACGTGCATGAGTCGTGCGTCTGTCGATGGAACTGAACCAGTGAGATCAATCATGCGTGTCAGTTACACGCGTACTATCCGTAATGGATTTGTGTTCATCCGCAAGCCAGAGTGTGACCGTCAAGGTCACAAACCTCCCAATATTATTTACGGAGTAACAGTAATTTGACCTTACCTTTTTCAATGTCGATTCTTGTTTTTTATTTAATCCAGTCTTTGTGACAACGATTTGTGAGTCCGTGAATGGTGAATCGTTGGTCCGCTAACGATGGGAGCGTGTGTGTCACGATCCTCCGTCAGACCCGAGTATTGAGTTTTTCACCAGTAATGGTGATCCGCTTTTGTGCAGATCTACTCTGTTACGAGATGGGTCTTAGCATCAATGAATATTTTCTCTTTGGTAGAAGTAATATATGTTGATATGAACACTATTTTTTTTTTCTTCTGTGTGAAGAAAGATTAGAAATAATAATGAGGATAAGAAATTTAGAGATGATTGGCAGTAGGGATTCAGGGTACCATTTCCACTTGGACCATTGTTTTATATTCTATTCATGTGAGCCTGGTATTTCATTATTCCAGTAGTGATGATCTTATTGCGTATTGTGCTAATTTGTTTAGCAAAATTTACTGAGTATATAAACTTGTTTCTTATTGGATTTGTTCTATAGTATAAATACATATCTTTGTGATATTATGATGTACCAATGTGTTTGGTTAAAAGTACGACTATATGAATATGTTTCATATATAATATAAGTGCGGAACATGTAGATACGTTTTATATGTAAATTAAATTTCTGTATGATTTAATTATGTTATTGTTTGTCTCATATTTTTTTTTTCCGGTAAAATAAATCATGTGAATGTGATCTATGGATATAGTTTAATTTCTGTGTGATTTTTACTATGACCTTATATTTTATGATTGTGTTTCATAAAATTTATTTTATGTGTAAATAGTGGATATTTTGAGACGATATTTTTTTTTACATGTCACGTAAAATTATCCTTGTATGTAATTTTTCTAGATGTCTTAGTGACATTTTATTTTATCTTGTGAAAATTGTGTAATTTTGTATTACATAAAATTAGATATATTATTGAAATTTGTTTTCCTAGAGATTTTATAACTTACACATAAGGTTTATATCTTAGTGATATAAATTGTAAATTTGTTTCACAAAAGGACTCATATCTTTGTGATATAATGACACTTCTTGTAATTTGATTTTACGAAAGAACTTATATCTTTGTGATGTATTACATGATTAAATAACGTAAATATGTTTTACGTTAATTGGTAGAAAATTTATATCTTCGTGATACTCATGTACATGTAAATTTGTTTTACATAAGAGACTGCGTTATATCTTAGTGATATATGTTATGTAAAATTAGTTTTTACATGAGAGATGTGAAATCTTCGTGATTGAAAAATTGAATACATATAAGTAATGTATCAAATTAAAACTATCATATATGTTATGATCAAGTTTTTTTTAATTAATTTTTTTTTAAGTCGTGTAAATTTGTTTTGCACAGAATTAGTGTAATATCTAAGTGATATTATTATTTGTGCTAATTTGTTTAGCCATGTTACAAGGGTAGTAGCTAATTTGTTTAGCGGTTTATAGAGGGTTAATGAACTCGTTTCATTTAATCTTAAGAGAATTAAAATTACATTGTTGAAATTTCTCGTTTATTGCATCTGTGATGATTATGAGCTTAGCAAAATTTTCGAACGAACAATATAAATGAAGGGGTTTTAATAATTTAATTGTGAATTGTGCCTTAATCCATATACTTGTGTATGACAACAAGTGTTTTTTTTTTGGGTGATTTGTTCACCATTGGTAAAGTGGCTTGAACATTGAAAACTATAATGATTAGATTTTGTATCTTATTAATAATCACGATTTTGTGAAATCATGATCACTATTACATACATGAGGTTGGATAATGGAAATCTGTGTTTTTATCTGTATTTGTTCAAATATAGTAAAGTTTGATTCATGCAGAATTGTGTTATTTTGTATGTGGACCTAGTAAGTAGTTTTTTGAGATATGTCTTATAGCTTATGTAGCGTATGACTAGATGTAAGTCAATTTCGATTTGACGAAAGGTACAAGACTATGTGTCTTGGCCCGAAATATTTGTGGATTGTCCCGTTTTATTTATGTGCGACTTTTAAAAAACGGTATTGGCTATTGTAATGAGTAATTTTTTCATGGTAATTTGTTTGCCATCCGATTCTGGGATTATGAAAAAATACAAAACTCTTACTGGTTCATAGTCACTCAATCCTTAGTAATTCTCTCAAAACTTATCGAAAAGGGAAAGAGTGCCTCTTGGCACTAATGTCTCCCGATACGATTATTAATGGTTTATGTTTTTCTTACTATTGAGAACAAATATGTGGTATTGTTTAATATGTTTGACTTAGTGTCGACAAGAGAGTAATATGGAGATAATATTAATTTGGTTCATGTTTGTTTCGAGCCAAATAAAATTATTCTGATCATGAATTCGAGTTATATGTGTGTTTCTTGGATCTAATGTTAATTCTTGTCCTTTGTGGATTTAGAAACATGGTGGGAATTTTTATAACTCGTAATTGTTTAATCCATTGTTTGTCGATAGATTATTTACCTTTAGCTATGCTAAACTATATTATAAATAGGCTTTGTGCTACTTTGATGTGTTAACTCTCTATGCACTTAGGGTGCAGGATTATTTTCAGTAATTAGTTTATTGAAAATCACGTTTTTTTTTATTTAACCTCTTATTAATAGTTTGTTATGGCTATGTGTTTGGTCATAATATTTATGTTCACCGCATTACTTTTATTCTCCTGCGTGATTACATATACTTTTCCATTTGTTCATTGTCTTTTAACTTTTATATTTCAATCTATTTTTATTTTCTTTGTGGGTATTTAAATGTTAAGAGTATCATGAGACCGTAAGTTTTTCCTTCTTCATTTGAGATGATTCACGCCTTATGACCGTGTAATCATTATTTTGTCATTTTGTAAAGTGTTTGATATGTTCAAACATTTTATGATAAAGGTGAAAATCGACTTCGAACTTAGAATAAGAACTCTTAGTTTATGTGTTGGTTGTAAATAACTCTTTGATATGTTCAAAGTGCGAAAGAGGAAATTTATGTGCGTTGATCTTACGATTCCAACATTATGACAAGATGTTGTTTTAATTGAGGAATTGTACATTATCACTTGATATGGTTGAGTGAAGGATGACGCTGATCAAATTTTTTTTTGTTTAAAGGAGGATTCCTTAAATATGTTTTGAGGAAATTTTGCTTGCTCCAAATAAGTTTTGGGTAATAGATTGGTCATTCATGCCTCAACATTTGTCAAACTTTGTGTTTAGGGGTGACTCACAATATTTATTCACTTGGACGATATGTTTCTAAGTGTTGGCGAAGATTAGTACACATTTGCCTTGTATTCGTTACAATGCAAAAACTATCTTATGGTGAGTGGGAGAATTTATGAACTCATTGAGACACCAAGGATAGTTTAACTTATCTTTATGTTCAGAAAATGGAGTAGTTCCATGATTCGAGGTAAAGATGAGAGTTTGTCTACTAATGAGCAAATATTAACTTGTATGTCAAGTTATATGGATTAGCATAAGATCAGTTCTTATGGGGTTTTGCTCATTACGGAGGATAGTGGGAGTTGTTCCTTCTATTCGGTTTTTTGTACCACTTTTACTAAGTAGGAGCTATCACTTTAAGTAAGTGAGTTTTTTTTTTTTTTCGCCAAGTAATAAAAAATGGATTGTTATTATGAGAGTAGATAGACATTGTGGCAATGTGGTTATGATAATAAGGTTTAAGACAATTTTGAGATATGTTCTCAAATGGTAGGTTTTGTTCTAATTTTGGTCATCTATTTGGATTTTGTTTTCAAATGAATGTAAAGAATATTTTCTCGAATCATGTCTCTCGAGAAAACTTATACATGGATCAAGCAGTTGAGTTTGTCTCAAATGATTAAGATGATAAATTTTGTATCTCTTAAAATTGTCCATGTGTTAGTGGTCTTCCATATTTATTTCAACTTTCATAAATTATTTGTGTGATAATTTAGTTGGAATGGTGGAATTAATGTGGTTATGTCAAAATTACATAGGAGAGTAAGTATTTCTTTGTTAATTGTTGACATATTGGTATTTAGAAGAAAAATAATATTGTGGTTATGTTTAAACCTATAATGAAGTGCAAGAAACGACTAGAGTATTGTTTCTAGTTCTATTGTAGTTGTTATTTTGATGTGTACCTTGTTTAGTACATGGTTGAACGTCAATTATTTTGTGATTGATAAGTAATTTGTTACCTAATCAATCAATCCTCTACATGCACAATTTATGTAATCAAGTGAATTTTACTCTACCTTTGTGATAAGAGTAGATTAGTTCTTGTGTGGGACTACGAGTTGTCATCAAGTAAGATTGACTAACAAGATTGTTGACAGTTATTTTTAAAGATGTGTTCTTAATTAGTTCATGTGTTGAGTTAATTGTGTTAAAGAGTCAACTTGAGTTTTAATCTTGTTAAGTTATGGATGTGTTTGATGATGAACATTTTAGCATGAGGATTTTGTTTCTTTTGGAAATGTTCATATGCATTTGTTGTATCATGAGGCACATAAGATATCACCAAGCTTTTAGATTGCCTAGTCACACAGGTAAATCGCCTTGACACTTGAGTAGTGGGCAAGATGAGACTGAGTCACGTTAACACTTAGTGTGTGTTGTAGATTATCTTTGTACATGAGTTGTACGGAAAAGATATTGACTCGTTATATATATAGTCGCCTTAGTAAGTCTAAGATGAGACTTTTGTAGTCGAAGTATGAAAAGACACCCTATTTTCGTACTAAAGCTTAGAACCGAATCACAAGTGTCAGGTTGGATATTTAGTATATCAATCTAGTGGCTTGGGTTAGATACTTGAGTAGTATCTAGACTTAAGATTTGCACGACATGGAAGCGTGATATGCCCATCATAGTGGGAGCTATGTTGTGACACATATATCATACTATGTGTGTTTATAAGTCGACCGTTAGGAGTGAAAAACGATTCCCTACTTTGTCACTGTGTGATCCTATGGACTGTGTTGTCCACTTTTGTTCAATGCCCTTTGACTTGGAGCTATGATATGAAGTTAATTCTTGATGTTGCTACTTTAATATGAATTCTAAGGACCTAAAAGATTAAGGTTCAATGGATTATGTTAGGAAAGCAGTTAAGTTGAGATGGATTATTATTAGTGTTTAAGGAATGATCAATTCAACTTCACCATAATTTCCTGGCCAGGGGTTATATTGTGTATATAACTAAATGATTATGATAGCATATAGGGACTGTGTATGCTAACGGTGATGTTTTGAATGATTTGGGGGGTTGATGATGTGAAAGTGTTATGTTAGTTTGATGGTAACTTAATATAATGCTACTTTGTTACTTTATGGTCGCACACCCCATTTTCCGTATGAAACTTAAGAGATTGTTTTTTGTTTTGAGTTGTGTTGTCATAAACTTGGTTGTGTGACCAAGTGGGAGAATTGACTTGGCTTTGTGACCAAGTAAAAGTATTGCTTAGGTTTCGTGACCAAGCAACAATACTGTCTTGGCTTGAGTGGCCGAGTGGGAGTATTGTATTTAATAGGTTTTTAGTAACGGCCATATTCAATTTGGTTGTTAATTATCCTATTTATCACCATATTAATCTACCCCATTATGGTGAAACTTAATGGGAGTTTATGGTGCCCTTTGGTGCTCTTTATTTGTAACTCCTCTTTGTGAGGTGATTATAAATAAGACAAGAGATGGTTTGAGTAACGATCTCATCCATCCTATCTATACACAACTCATATAATCTTTTAGTTAGTCTACCATCTAAGTGACTTGGAATTTGGGGCGTGGACATATTCCGGGACTCTAGTAGCCGCCGGAGGTACGATATATGGTAGTGGGCAGTTAGCGAACACAACGATCCGATCGCTTCCGCATTAAGGTAAGTCCTTATTTTCCAACCCAACAACGCAAACAAAGAGGTTACTCCCTTGGTTGCCTAGAGGGGAACAGTTAGCTTACCCTCATGGGCATTTCGACTATGGCTTCGGGTTTGATACCGTTTCTCAGGACTACAAATGTGTTAGGATTGGTCAGACTTATTCTAAAGACCCGAATTCTTATTATTGTCAAGTCATGGACTATAGTTTCAATAATCATTCCTGGAGAAAGGGCCCTGATGTTCCTCATTCATTTTATAATCATCGTAGGAGCAATGTGTTGCTCCATGAAACAATTCATTGGGTTGGAACTCGAGTAGGTGATGATCGTGTGCTGTTGGAATTATTGCTTCAAAAGAAAATGTTTTCGGTTCGTTATTGTCGTCTCATATTGTCTTTTAACAAATATCTATTTTGTTTATAATTGAAGTAAATCCACTATTTGGCAAATCATCTAATTGGCAAAAAATACAACCTGTGTTTGCAAGTATACCCATTTGCTTTGTCCATTATCCAATGTTGCTTATAGTAGGCGATGAAATCACTAGTCCATGTAAACTTGGTTGATGGCGGGAACAATAGAGCTAGTAGAAACGCTCGTCCTTGTTGAGCAATATTATTTTTTATTATGTAGTTAGAATCCGACTTTGTATTTAAATTTTATCTTGTGGTACTACACTACTACCATTCTACCAATTCACCCCAACTAGATTTTCTCTCTCCGTAAATCTAAATCTGATTTCGTCACAGAAATTGATCTAGATTCTTTTCACGGAATTAACATTTTCAATGCTTTACGATAACAAACACGAAAACTCTAACCAGACACCCAAGTATAAAACCTGGCGTCCATATTAGAGCTCATCGTTGGCTTGTCCGGGTCGGTCTAGGCCAGGCTCACACTTAAAAAAACAACTCAAACGTATGCTTTGGAACAAGGTAGGCCTAATACATGGGCAATTGGGCATATTCTAGCCCAGGGCTACAAAAGGTTCTACCAGGTTTAGGCAGTTTGATCAACTCTAGTCCACATGTTTGAACAAGGCAGGTTGCACTTATTGTGTTTGGCAATAACATGTTATTCGTCGATAACATAATTACTCTCTTCGTCGCAATTATTTTTTTGTTATTTTTTAATTTTTTTTTTGAAAAATACTTTAGTTAAAGACAGACAAATAATTGGAACGGAAGACTAGTAATTAGACAAATTTTATCCTCTCACAAAACAAATAGAACATCTTTCTCTCTCTGTAATCAATTGCAAAATTTACTAAAATCAATTAATTAAATATAAAAAACTAATCTAAGTAATGGATTCAATCTAACAAATTTCAAATGGTAATCGAGTATGTCAAATGACAAAAACAACAATGAGGAAGGGGTACGATTGCAGACTTTATGTAACTAATTATGGACATTATTTTGTCACAAAGAAGGGTGTGGACGTGCATGATCCACGTTCAAACCAAGCTTAGACATGGAACATACACCTTTAGACCTAGGCATGGACGTGTATGATCTACATCTGACCCTAGGTTTGGATGTGGATCACACACGTTTAGACCTAGGTGCAGACTATGCGTTCCAAAGCCTAGGTTTGGACGTGTATCACACACCTCTTGATCAAGGTCCATTGACACCCCTACTCTAAATTCATTTATTATGATACATTATATTGAGTTAGGCGTCAGAAGTTGCGTCTCGAGCATCCCTGATTTAGGAGTTCACCTTGCGAAACCACCAACAACGATGTCTACAAGACGAGATGGCTAACTAGACCCAAGCTTAGGTATCCCGTTTTATTCGAAATACATTTACATCATCATCATAAATCAAGTGAATTTGGTGCTGTGTTCAAGTGACTCCTCACTTCACCACTTAACCGTAAGGTTAGATAGCAAACTTCGTAGCTAACTAGGGTGAACAACACAATTTATGAAAAAATAAAGGCAAATTCTCATCTAAGACGGTAAATCTATTTTAATTTTAAAATCTATCAATATAACTAGAATAAGACATAAGCATACCAGATGAGAAAAAACAAAAGATTTAGGTTATATACGGAAGTGCAATAATATCTCACAAGTTCTATCATTAAGACAAATACCTCCGTCTGAAGGGAGACTAACCGAAAATAAAACCATAATCTATTATAGTACTCCCTTCGTCCCGGTGAATTGTTATCCTTTCATTTTGGTACAAAGACCAATGAAAGAAGACCAATGAAAGAGTGGGGGAACCATATGTGATTTCACTTAGTGGATGACAAATTGGCATTGGACAATAATCTCATTGCGTCAAATTATTCATAGAAAACTTTCCTAATATATACTCCGTAAATGACAACAATTTACCGAAATAACTTTAAAAAAAAATAAGATAACAATTGATCGGTACAGAAGAAATAAGTCAAAACATAGAATGTCCAATCAGAAATGTTCTCTTGTGTGCGAGTTAAAGTCAAATATTTGATACTCTACACTCAAGTCTTCATCTTTTTTATATTCTTTATTTATGTACATATAACTACTCCCTCCGATTCAGATCAATGGTAACACTTACCATAAACGGACGATCCACACCAATGATAACATACCTTATTTGGCACACGACATTACTATGTTATCCTTATTCCCATTTGATATTTACACAAAATGTCATTATATAATGGTCCACCTATCAACCCCACAATTAAACCCATAATTACATATCTCACCTACTTTTTTCCTTTTTACCCCTTATTTTTCCACATTTTCTTAAATACTCCAATTTTCACCGTGCTACCGTTGGAGTATAATATTAATGGACTTATATGATTGGTGGGAAAGGAGGACACACAAATTGACCAACTTCCAACTAATAATACCCAACCAACTAAATTTCCCTCCTCTTTATTTTCCCTTTTCATATTTTCTGGCCATTGTTTATTTGTCCTCAACCTTCATAAAATTAATTAAATTAATTTAATATACAATTGTTTAAACCATAAATGTCACCATCATCAACCATCTTAGGAAGCCACATACATCCTTCATTAATTTCATTCACACACATTTTACTTATTTATTTAATTTTATTTTATTTTAAATTTAATATGTTTTGATCTCATTTTCTGCACCAAACAACAAGAATGATTGATGAACAAACTCTCTTTACATGATTTTTTATGTTTATGTGTTACCTTGCCTACCTCAACTAACCCACCTACATTTTATTTACCTTAATTTATAAAAAAGAAAAAGGAAATTTTTTTGTTATTTTGGGAATCTAGGGTTTGTTGAAATCCTATTTTTTTTTTTTTTGGGAAATTTCAGTCTTTTTCAACAAATCAGGTTTGTTTTGCTTAACCTTTTCTGGGTTTTTAATATTTTGATGTGTTTTTGCTTTGTTTGATTTGGGTACATATGATCAATGAGCTGAATTAAATTGGGGGAATTAAGATGAATTGAATTGAAATGATCAACTTATTGCTGTAGTTGTTATTTAATTGTTGTTTAGATGAAATCATGTTGCAAAATTATGTGGGTTGTGCATGGTTTTTGTTTATAATTAGGGTTATACATGTGTAATCAAGAATTTGTTAGCATTTCTGTTAATCAAGAACTCATGATTATGGTTTCATTTTTCATTTCTTAGTGCATTTTGTGGATTGCTTGTATTTTCAAATGCTAAGTTGTTACTTAGTTACATAGTGTGTGTCGGTCAATTATTTACATTTACTTTATTTTGTGAGAAAAAACAAAAAGTATACGTAAACTATTGACTGGGAGTGTGGGACGGAACGAGTAGTGTCATGTAAAAGAACAATGAAGTCTAGTGTTGATTATTTTTCCCTTCTTGTTTGTAGTTATTTGTTGTGTAATTTAATATGGTTCTTAAGATTGATGGCAATTACTTATGCACTAATTCTCGTATGAGAGTATGAGACTGTTTCATGATAATATTACCGGGGTACATTTATTCAAATTATGCACATTAAATCTGGTTATTAAACTGAGTTATAGTATAGCCAACGCGGTACTTCTCATGAATTGACGTAGTCTAACGTTAATTACATTATATGATTTTTGTTTGAAATAGCTTGTTGTTATCGTACATGGTGTACATTATACTCTATAAATTGTGAATGAGCTTAAAGGTTGATGATTTCTCAATATGACAAGAGTCGAGGTAGCTGATTAAGCTTTGATGTGCCTGTAGGATGTCAAGTTTGCAGGAACCCCTTGGTTTTGACAAGCTACCTAGCATGAGCACTATTGATAGAATTCAGAGGTTTTCATCGGGTGCTTGTCGACAAAGTGGGGAGGATTTGGGCATGGGTGTACGCTGGATTGAAGGAAGCCGATGCAGCACATCCAACAGCTGCAGGTCAGTGTACTCTCTTGGGATATGTCTCTTGTAAATGCATAAACTGTCTTTAAAAAAAGTAATCTCTCTTTTTCTCAGGGAGGATTCTGAAGATCGTATGGAAGAAGTTTTTCCTTGGGGTAGGAAAAATCGAGACAAGTTCCTAGGCGACTCTTTCACCCGGAGGAGCTTGAGCCTGAGTAGGAATCATATGGCTTGTGGAAGCCATGACAAAGGCAGTAGTATCACAAGGAGTAAGGTAATACTTACTTTAAGCTTTTGTCTTGTAAATTTGGGAAATGATATCTTGTTACCCATTTGGCAACAAAAAATCAAAAACTATTTCGATATGGCCTTACATGTGAGACCATTTTATTAACTCTATAACGAAATAGCAATACACAAGAAAATGAGTCGGTTTCACATGTGACACTGTTTTATACAAGAGTAACAGTTATTTGGTCCTGTAAAGCATCCTTGTCGTTGGCAATGTGCATTTGGTTTGTGGATTTAATTTATTTTCCAAAGGTTATACCTAAGTAATTTCGTCTGATTGCTTTCATTCTTTTTGTGGTATTTTCGATAGTTTCAGGCTTTTTGTGGCATACCAGAGCATGTGAAAATTGTTGAAGTTGGTCCAAGAGATGGATTGCAAAATGAGAAGGATCTGGTGCCTACTCATATTAAGGTTGAACTGATCCGTAGACTAGTCTCTACCGGGTTATCTGTGGTTGAAGCTACAAGTTTTGTCTCACCAAAATGGGTACCTCAGGTATATGAACTTATTTGATGCCTCTTTGAGTTGATTGCTGCACAGGTATTAGAATTTTGGAATTTTTGGGGTAAAATTCTATCCCGCCTTGGAAAATGCAGAGCCCAACCCCGTACTCTTTTTTTCCCGCCTTAAAAAAATAAGATTTGATTGAACAGAACTATAGAAGGTTCACGATTTAAGACAGTTCCTTGGTGAAACACTGAATTATACGGAGTACTTTAATAGCGAGTCTTGTCTGAGAAGGTCCTACACTCTTAAATGTGAGACCAACCCCAACCCTCTTACAGTTTTACGTATTTAACTTTCAAGTTTTGAGCTGGGTGAGAACAAGCCTAAATTTGTTCCTTCACAAGCTGGACTATCACTTCATGGTGCTAACCAGTTTTTCTCTTTTCTAAAACGTTGTGCAGCTATCAGATGCAAAAGATGTGATGAACCAAGTCCGGCATGTTGATGGTGCACATCTCCCTGTGTTGACCCCAAATTTGAAGGCAAGTGTTCTTTTATGTTTTATTACTGTGTACTGTACTAGTGTACTCTGTACATGATGATGTGGATTAATCTCTTTATTTATTCGTCATTTGTGCTTTTAGGGATTTGAAGCAGCTATTGCAGCTGGTGCGAAGGAAGTTGCTGTTTTTGCATCTGCTTCAGAAGCTTTCTCCAAGTCGAATATAAACTGCAGCGTTGATGAGAGTCTTGCTCGCTATCGTGCTGTTATTTCAGCTGCTAAAAAGCTTTCAGTTCCAGTTCGCGGGTATGCTTTCCTCTGACTTATCAAAACCCGCTCAGGCGCTCATTTGTGTTGATTAATAACTGGTCAATATTTTGGGAATGGGTCAGTTCTGTTAATCTCTGAGGTTGTTTTATTCAGCCGGACCAATCGTTTCATCTTCAAGTTGGGGATATTAAGGTTTTATGTTTCAAATTAGTCGTTTTCATGTCATTGCGGATCTGGATTCAAGCCTAAACGGGTTTGATAGATGATTCATGTTAGCCGGCCCCAAATGCTTTTGGGACTAAGGCTTAGTTGTTGTTGTTGTTATTGTTATTGTTTTGTATCAAGTCATGTTCCAGTTTGGGTTTACTTCGGGTTGTATTTATGAGAGATCCTATCACGTTTATGAGGTCTAAATTTGTTAGTCTTAGCGTGCTCGCTCCTTTTATGTCAGATTTCTGTATCTCTCTAAATTAATAACTCAAATGTAGAATGCTTTTGTAGGTATGTTTCATGTGTAATTGGTTGTCCTGTCGAAGGGCCAATTCCTCCTTCAAAAGTGGCTTATGTTGCGAAGGAACTTTATGACATGGGATGCTTTGAGATCTCCCTTGGTGATACTACCGGAGTTGGTACTCCAGGTAATGTCCTTAATCCAGCGGTAGTTTTGATGCTAACGGGTTTCTGACCCAGGTCATAGTATCGGTGTAGTGTACCACCCCTCGACTTTACCAAGTAAGCTAGCTGACTTGTGCTGGTCATGTTCGCCTTCGCACATGCTCATTCTAATATCTAACATACTCCGTATGTTATATATTATGTGAAATGTATTTTAATCTCTGATCTGGCCTCACTAAATCAAATTTGATGCTGACGGGGTTCAAAGTCTTCAAAACCGATCATCTCACAAATTCTCACTCACCTTCTAACATTTTCTAATCACAGTGTATGAATGTGTGTTTTAGTCTCTATTCTGTAAGCTAACAAAGATAGTCTTTGAAGGTCGGTGACTTGTAAATCTCTCTCTCATACATGTTCGTCTTTGTGTACAGGCACAGTAATTCCGATGCTAGAAGCTGTAATGTCTGTTGTCCCTGCTGAGAGCATTGCTGTACATTTTCACGACACTTACGGTCAATCTCTTCCAAATATTTTGGTCTCGCTTCAGATGGGGATAAGTACAGTCGATTCCTCGATAGCAGGACTCGGGGGTTGCCCCTACGCAAAGGGAGCGTCGGGGAATGTGGCAACTGAGGATGTTGTGTACATGCTTCATGGGCTTGGAATCCGGACTAATGTGGACCTCGGCCAGCTGCTGTCAGCTGGTGAGTTCATATGTAAACACTTAGGCCGTTTGTCCGGTTCTAAAACCGCCATTGCATTGGGCCGGGTTGCTGCCGACACCTCGAGGATCTGAACTTTGTGAAATTGAGGGCATGAGATGCATATCATCAACTCATCAAGTGAAGAGAAAAGTGTACTTGTATCGTTTATTCTAAAGATGTATAACGATTGGTGTTCTTACATACATTGGTTGGTTAATGAAACACAGTATATAAGAATATAAGATGCATACGTAAATTATCATTTAAAACAGTTATATTCATCTTAAGTTTAAGACGGGTCAAATAGCATAAATAAGACAAGGTAAAAGCACAAGATTTGTCTTATATGCTAATGTGGGATTATATTTGACCCATTAACAAAAGTTATTTCGGAAAAGGCCTAAAAGTTGGAATTCCACAAATAAAAGTTGAGTTCTTCGAGAAAAAAATACTAATTTTCTCGAGCCCATATTCTAACTAAAATCTCAACCCAATGTGTAAACGTTTATCCATCCCGAAACTCAAACCCACTTTCAAATAGAGCACTTTGCCTAATCATACATTACAAAACAGTAAAAAAAATTGTATTTATATACACGTGTGGGATGATATTAAAGCCTTTTTAATATTAAGTTTACCTCCATCTTAAAGAAGACTGGTTGTTTGGATAAAGGCGTCCCAAATTCATTGATTGGTCGTGTTTAGGAAATATATTACTTCATCCATTCTACTTTTATTGTTGTTAATGTGGTAAAGGTCATTCTTATTAAGCATTCTCATTAAGCATTACGCACAATATATAGTCGAGATACAAATGGGTCTTTACCCAAAAGACAATGCATAATATGACTCGGTCTAACATAATACGGAGTATAATATAAGGCCTAATAAATGCATAATATGACTCGGCCTTACATAATATAAAACATTTTTCACAATACATTTAATGATTTAAATTTCAAATTAAGTTCCAACATATGTATGATAGAAATAAACCACCATACTTATTTTGAGTAATTAAACAATAATTATTAGATATAACCAATTTATTTATGCACAATATTTATTTACTTTTTAATTATTTAACTATAATTAGCGCTTGTAACTAAGGTCTAAACCTTACCCGGTCAAAACCTTTTCAGTCTTGGGCTCAAATAGGCACGTATCTTAACCCGTCACATACCAACCATACATTTGAGCTGTTTTTAAGTGTCGGCCCGGCCCAAACCCGGGCTCAAATATGGACGTCAAGTACTAGTAGGGGCGGGCGAATTCGTTATTGTAAAGCACTGAAAATATTAATTCCGAGAATAAGAGTTTAGATCAATTTCTGTGACAAAATCAGAGTTTCATTCATGGAGTTCAAAAGTTTAGCAGGGGTAAATTAGTAATATCACAAGATAAAATAAGAAAAAAGTCGGATTTTAACTACATTTCGAAAAACTTACTTCTCAACAAGGACAACTGTTGTAAGCTTAAAGAACAGCTCACTCATCAAAGAACTAGTACTAGTGTACTGTTCGTCTACTACGTATACACTAGTACATGCTTCCAACACTTCAACATTGTAACCGTCACACTGATATATCGTCTGAAGTCTGAACTCTTGAAGTTACGATCAACTCAGAAAAAACTTTACGTGTGACAACTCCGAAGGAAACCCGTCAATGCATCAACTTAGCCTGTTAGCCATAGCCATTGTTAAAAGCCAGAGTCGAGATACAGCTCGGAAATCAATCTACATGACAAGGGTGGCATGGATCCAGTCTACAGATATAACTCAGTAAGGCAATACCAGATTTGATTCAGATAATACTTACCGTTTTAATGAAAATAGAGAACGTATTACACGCGTCAGTATTTTGTCTGCAGAATGAAGGAGAAACAATGGTGTCAGTACTAAACTTATTTATCTGCTAAGGTAGTCGCTTTTGTCACTTAAAACAACTACCTTCGATTAAAATACAACTCGCAAAGAATAAAAACGGGACAAAGAGAGCATATCTTTGTGATAAAACAACATCAAACACGTCCCAAACTAATACGAAGATAGATGAGAAAATCAGGAACGCATGCAAAAAAAACATATATTCTACTTCAATGCATGCAGGCAATAATTGAGCAAGATATTTAGCTAGAAATTAGAATTACAGAAATCGAAGTAATTAGTTTCACTTTTACCGTGCTTTTCATTTCTTCTCTTCTTTTTACTGTTCCCCTGTTTCCGCCTTGTTCTTCTTCCTCAACATAAACATAGTTGGCATGATCCAGCATAAGAAGATTTTCTACACAAAGATGGGCATCTAGGCATCTGACAGAATCAGTAACCTTGACAATTGTAGCCTTCATCGTTTCAAGGTCGAGATAAGTAACATAAAGATGACAAATCCTAACAAATAGTCCCTTGCCATTACTTGAATAACAGACTATCCTTAACGAGTGCTCTAAAGGTTTAAATTTTTCAACATTAAAGACCTTTATCCATGATCCAGCCACGCCATACTCTTCCAT
>JAIUZE010006192.1:0-12803 GCA_022085475.1 Heliosperma pusillum
GTCTCTTTTCACCCTAAATGTGCAAAAATTGGACTAACTCATCTCATCTTTGCTGATGACTTGATGATTTTCATTAGGGGTGATGTTCCCTCTGTTAAAACTGCTATTGATACTCTCTCAAACTTCTCCAAGTGGTCTGGATTACATGCTAACATTGATAAAACAGATATTTACATGGGTGGTGTGACTTCTTTAGTGAGACAGCAGATCCTTGACACTACTGGGTTCACTGAAGGGTATTTTCCTTTTAGGTACCTTAGATTACCCCTGAATACTGCTAGACTAAGTACTGCTACTTATATGACTCTCCTTACTAAGATTCAGCAAAGTACTAGTCACTGGTCTATTAAGCATTTCTCCTATGCTGGAAAGCTGCAGCTCCTTAAGTCTGTAATTTTTGGTCTTACTAATTTCTGGTGTGCAAATCTCCTTTTTCCTAGAAACATCACTAAGGTCATTACTAAACTGTGCAGAGATTTTTTCTGGAACTCTGAAACTGACAGGCATAAGTATATCTTTCTTAGCTGGAAGAATCTATGTTCACCTTGGGAAGAGGGAGGATTTGATGTTAAGGAGCTTCTCTCTTGGAACAAAGCAGTTTTAGCTAAGTGGATATGGATACTGCACAGAGATGTTGATAGTCTTTGGTCTGTATGGCATTAAGCTTACCATTTACAGGACTCTACAATATGGTTGATGACCTGTAAGAATCATCATTCTGAGAATTTCAGAAGTATCCTCAGGGTTAAGGATGAAATTCTAGCTCATACTTTTACTGCTAGCAATGCTTCTGTCTTACTCTCCTCTTGGACTACTCAGGGAAAGTTTAGTATTAAAGCTGCTTATAACTGGTTTAGAACTGAAAAGCAGGTTCTTCCTTGGGCATCTGTCTTCAGTTCTAACTTCTTAATTCCCAGCCACAGAGTCTTCATCCTTCTTGCAATGCAAAACAAGCTAGCTACTATGGATAATCTAGCCATTAAAGGAATGCAGCTCATTAACAGATGTGTCTTATGCAAGTCTGCATATGAAAGCCAGACTCATCTCTTCTTCAATTGCAATTTCTCTAGGCTGATTTGGGAAGACTTAACCACTTGGCTTGGGCTTGGCTGTGGAACTCATGACAGCAATGCAATTCTACACTGGTGCTCTGCTAGATCACATAGGAGACACTGGAAAAATGAATGGATGTGTAGTTGTTTGGCTGCTGCGTGTTATTTAATTTGGCAGGAAAGGAATATCAGGCTATTCCGAGGATTGGAGCACACTATACATCACATTACTCGTCAGATTAAAGGGGCTGTTAGCACTAGAATTCTTAGCAAAATTCACAAATCTAAATGTAATAGAGCTAGGCTTTGTCTTAATGGTTACCAAGTATAGTACTTGGTTGTAGAGGTTATTCTTTTGTATTAAAACTTGTCTTTGTTTTCCCTTTATGGATGAATACATGGACTATGATTTCTTGCAAAATAATAATAATAATAATAATAATAATAATAATAATAATAATAATAATAATAATAATAATAATAATAATAATAATAATAATAATAATAATAATAATTAATAATAATAATAATAATAATAATAATAATAATAATAATAATAATAATAATAATAATAATAATAATAATAATAATAATAATAATAATAATAATAATAATAATAATAATAAGGCCGCCTGGCAAAAGCATTTTCAGAATCGACATTGTATTGACGGTGCTATAGGTCTTACGCGTCAAACTCTTACTGATAGTCTGACGGTTTTCTCTAATGCCGAGATTACTTTAAAGCGGATGTGGCTTTGGTTGCGTGGGGAATGCTTTAAAACCCATACGTTTCGTTCTAGGTGTCGGCATGGTCGGGGTGACATAGTTCCGCCTCCGGATTATGGTGATGGCATCGTTAGTTTTTTTATTCATGGTATCCCTAGACCTTCAGCTCCGTCTCACTCGGTTCTTTCATCAGATGATGGGGTTGCGCTTGTTCCGTGGTCTGTATCTTCGCTTGATCGTTTATTTTCTTTGGGCCATCGCACCGTGAAATCTATACCTCCTAAGTGCCGTCTTGGGTTTGCTCGGGTTTTGAAGGGGGTCTTGGATGATGTGGCTGACTCTCCTGGTGATCTCTCCTGCTGGGTTCGTTTGCTTGTGTTGCCTATTTGTCTGCTTAAGACCTTCGCTCCTCGGAGTAATCTTGAGTGTAGGACGGCAGTTAGGCGACAACGTCAGGAGGAGAGTATTACCAGGGCTATTCATGCTTGGGGGGGGGGTGCCTGGAGGGGGGTTGCAGCTTTTACAGGAGTGTTTGGCTGAGGTTCCTCCTTCGTTTTGTGTGGAGGAGCATCTGGATTTGAGTGAGCAAAACCTCCGCCAGTGTCGGCGGAAGATTTGTGATGGTCATTATACTGCAGCTGTTAGGGTGCTTTCTTCCTCCGGCGTCGCCCCATACTCTGATTCCACTCTTAGTGCTTTGCGTGAGAAGCATCATGTCGCCCCATCTCATTCATTGCCTCCTTTGCCTGTGGATCATCATTCTCTTGTTGCCTCTTCGGCAGTGGTCTTGGATATGATTCGTGGTTTCCCGCGTGGCACTTCTTGCGGGAGGGATGGACTTCGTGCCCAACACCCCGCGTGGCACTTCTTGCGGGAGGGATGGACTCCGTGCCCAACACCTTCTGGACTGTTTGAGTGGTGCTGTTGTGGCTGTCTCGGATGATTTGATCGCTTCTATTACTAGGGTGGTGAATCTTTTTCTGGAGGGCCGGTGCCCTGTAGCCCTTGGTGAGTACATTGCTAGTGCTCCGCTCACGCCGCTTGTTAAACCAGGCGGGGGTGTTCGCCCTATCGCTGTTGGCACTGTCTGGAGCCGTCTTGTCTCTAAGGCTGGTGCTTGTCTGGTTGGTCCTTCGTTGTCTGCTTATTTTGCTGGCCTTCAGTTTGGGGTTGGGGTGTCCGGTGGAGGAGAGGCTATCTTGCATGCCTTGAACCGGCTCATTGAGGCCCGTGGTGGTGATGTGGGACTGTCTATGTTGCTAGTTGATTTCCAAAATGCTTTCAATCTTGTTGATCGTGTGACTATGCTTCAGAAAGTCCGCCGTCGTTGTCCGGTTCTTTCCCGTTGGGTGGAGTTTGGTTACTCTAGCCCTGCCCGTCTTTATTATGGGGAGCATTGTTTGTGGTCTTGTCAGGGTGTCCAGCAGGGTGATCCTTTAGGGTCGTTACTTTTCGCTTTGGTTTTGCATCCCCTAGTGTGCAACATCCGGGATTCCTTTGATCTTACTTTGCAAGCGTGGTATTTGGATAATGGCACCATTGTTGGGGACACTTTAGAGGTGGGGAGAGTTTTGGATTTGATTATGGCGATGGGCCTCGTTTCGGTCTCCATCTTAATGTGGCTAAGACTGAGGTCTTTTGGCCTATTGAGGATCCTCGGAGTCGGCTACCCGGTGTTTTCCCCCCTTCTATTGCTCGGCCCTTGCGTGGTGTCTCTGTTTTGGGTGGACCTGTCAGTACTTGTCCCATTTTTGGCAGTGAGCTTGTGGCGAGGAGAGTGACTAAGACCGTTGAGCTTATGGACTTAGTCGCGAGGATTGAGGACCCGCAATGTGAGTTGCTTCTTCTTCGGGCCTGTACTGGTATTTCTAAACTCTATTTTTCCCTCCGTACTTGCTCCCCGGGGGTCTTTGGGTCTGTCCATCTTCGCTTTGATGCAGCGCTTCGTTCTAGCTTGGAACGTATTGTCACCGCGTCTGGGCCTGGTTTTGGGAATTGGCAGTGGCGCCTTGCCACTTTCCCTTTTCATCTGGGTGGGCTCGGTGTTTATGCTGCCGGGGATGTTTTTCATTATGCTTTTCTAGCGTCCCGTTTGCAGTCTGCTGATTTGCAGGCTAAGCTACTTCGGTCTTCAGGTCTTGTGGATTCTGGTCCTACTTTCGACGATGCCTTGCGGGTGTTCTCTGAGACTACAGGTTCTTCCTTTTTACGTGATCCTAGTGAAATCGCTGCCCCTAAACTTATGAAGAAACTGGCAGATATATATTGTGCGAGGATTGCTGCTACTGCGGAATCTGTATTCTCTTTGACACCGCGTCAGCTTGCGTTATGGAAGTCTCAGCAGGGTGCCCACGCCTCTGATTGGTTGCGCGCGGTTCCTATCTCTGGGTAGGGTCAGACTATGAACCGGAGGACTTACCGTAGTGTGCTGGGGTATCGCCTTGGTGTCCCGTTATTCACGGTATCTAGGCCTTGTCCTGCTTGCTCTCGGGTTTTTGCTAATGATGTGTATGGGGACCACGCTGTTTCTTGTCCTGGTACTGTGGGGGTTAAGCATCGGCATAACCTCGTTCGTGACACCTTATTCGACATTTGCTATAGGTCTGGTATTTCTTCGGGCAAGGAGGTTGATATTGGTTTGGTTGACGGGCATGGCGGATCTCTTCGTCCGGCGGCTTTGCTACTTTATTCGTGGGACAGAGGGCGTGATGTGTGTGTTGATTTGACAGGGTCTTCCCCCTTGACTCAGACTGGGATGTCTGATTTTGTGCCGGGACGGGTTGTTGCTGATGCTGCTCAGCGCAAATGTACTAAGTATAGGGATTTATGCGCGGCTGCTGGCTATGGTTTCCTACCCTTCTCTTTCTCTTCGCTTGGGGAGCTGGGCTCGGATGCTGTTGACTTGCTCAAGCGGATCCAGAAGTTCTCGGTATCTCAGGATGTTGGGGCTCGGGTGGCCGCTTATATCTTTACTAGGATTAGCTTTGCTATAGCTAAGGGGGTGGGGCCCAGATTGTCTCTCGGCTCCCCACCAACTTCATGTAAACTTTTCATTTTATTTTATTTTAATGAAAAATAATAATAATAATAATAATAATAATAATAATAATAATAATAATAATAATAATAATAATAATAATAATAATAATAATAATAATAATAATAATAATAATAATAATAATAATAATAATAATAATAATAATAATAATAATAATAATATTATTATTATTATTATTATTATTATTAATTATTATTATTAAAATTATTAATTATTAATATTATTTTATTAATATTTATTATTCTAAATTCCATTAGTCTAAAAAAGTTGGAGACTACCACATCGTTTGAAAAAAGACTTAAATATATTTATTTATATTATATATTATTATATTTATAATTTTGTTTATATTTATATTGATTTACCCAAAAATGGTCATTTTTTTCTTATCGCATCATTGGACGGTCTTACTATAATTTGTGCAAAAACATACCTTACAATTAACCAAATTTAGTTATACATACTACCTCCAATTTCTTTTTCTTTCCATTTCGTTTTGTAGGGTCCAATTTGACAAACTTTGACAATAAATAATTAAAAAAATTTACTTACCAATTAAAAGTTAATAAATTAACATTATAGTAAAAAAGCGTTTCACGAAATATTATTTTCAATGAAAAAATTATATTTACATGTCAAAATTTACCTTCGATGTATCGTTTTGACGACGGCGTAAAACAAATGCAAAAAAAACGGCAGGGAGTATTTTATAGTGTCAAATATTCCCTCTAAAAATTTTCTTCGCCATTTACAATTTTTCTTCTCCATTTACATGTCAATATTATTTTATAATATAATGGGCGGGGGCCGAGCCGATAAGATTTCGAGCTCGAATGGGCTTGGGCTCAGCTCGGGTAGTAATTTTGAGCTTGATCTCTGGCTTGGCTTCTATCTTTTCGAGCCTGGCAAATAGGAGCTCGAGCTCAACTTGAACTCAAATCGAGCTCGTTTTATCATTACATTCTTTACACTTTCTTAGTGTTTGAATGTAACTAAATAAAAATATTTCAAAAAACAAATAAGATTATAAGATATTAAAAAAATAAGATATTATAATATCATTATAAACGTCAAAATAACATACAATTTGAATTAAAATTAATATTAAAATATATAAATTTTACATAAGAAAAATTATAAACGAGTTTCTAGGTCGATCCCTTCTGAGCTCGGGATCGACTGGGTTTGCCCAAACTCATCTCGAGCTCGAGCTTGGCGGGAGTTCTAGCTGGGTTTGGCCGAGCATAAGGCGAGCTTTGAATAAGGCGATTCCAAGGGTTGACGGTTTGAGGAGCTCGATTAGATCATGACCGCCGTATTGCTTTCAAAAAAATAAATATCTAATGCCACGGCGTTTGATCCCGTGGGATGATAACACTATAACAGCATTTAATGGAAGATTCTCGTTGGAAGCATGCTTGAAATGCAAGGGAAATGGACCAACGTATATAATTTATTGATCCAGGCATCCTAACAGTTGAAGTTCTAATTAACAGGACCACGAGAATGACTGCTCAACCCTCCCAAATCTCTAGCCCAAGTATCATAGATCACAAATTGGGTGTGAATGTCCGATCTTTTGACATGTGAAGTATCATTTATTACTTTAATTGTGCATTTGTGCTTTAATATTTCTTACTCCGTATTTCCTACGGATGCCCATGAACCTTGTTTCTTAGCACTTTAAGTAGGTGGGTTTGCTTTGATGATTACTTACCTCATCCCTTTACGAGGACGTTAGAGAATCAGTCAGTATCCAGGGATTGAAGCACATTTTTTTGCTAATCATTTTACTCTTTGTAAGAGCACTCGCAGCAAGAGGT
Source organism: Heliosperma pusillum (assembly GCA_022085475.1). Lineage (NCBI taxonomy): Eukaryota > Viridiplantae > Streptophyta > Magnoliopsida > Caryophyllales > Caryophyllaceae > Heliosperma > Heliosperma pusillum. The sequence goes on from JAIUZE010006192.1 coordinate 6,660, forward strand.
TTACTCTCAATTATTGAGAGTGGACATCGAAATTTACATACAAAAAAGAAGTGTGATTAATAATATACTCCTAAATCTACTTGAGCACTCGAACTTGATTAGCAACCTTATTTTGTCCATATGCAACGAAATATGTGTCCCTATACTTTCCGGAGTGTATTTATGGGCACCCAAAAAGAATGACTCCATTCACATCATATGACCCAACTCACACATGAATATCCTGTTAGTAGTTTCAAAAGCGTAACGAGGGGGTTGGCCAGATAAAATGTTCTTGGTGATCATAGACCGCTAAGAGTTTGAGAGTGATTTTGAGTAACAATAATAGTGGTTGTCGGAGATTTTATGGAGGCGAAAAATGTAGAGGAAATGAGCAAAGGAACACAAGGGATTAACATATGAAGGAGAGATAATTGAAGGAATTGAAATGCGGGGATTACTTTAATGCAAAATCGCATTGAAGACAGATATTAGTATATTTGTTTTCAAAGAAAACAGTTTGGGTTGTCTCTCATATAAATATAAGTGGAATACCAAGTGGTTTCCCAATTGCGCTCCCACTTACCTCGTTTAGAGAGACAAACTGACTCGTATTAATTCAAGACGAATATGCCAGTCTAAAATGAGACCTGTTGTTATTTAATTGTGCTTCAGAATTTCATACTCCCTTCGTCTCACTTATATTTTCCTCATTTAATTATGGGATGTTTAAGAAAAGATGATGTATACCAATCACACCTTTGAATTAAAGGGAATGAGGACAATAGCATTAGGATGAAGATGGTTGTAGGCTGGTTGCTAAATTATCTAAGGGCAAAATTGGAAATTTATAACTTTTTTTTACTAAATTTAGAAAGGGGGCCATTCAAAGAAGCATAATTTTTGGAGGAAGGGGACAATAAAAATAGAGGTGTGCTAACGTTAGTACAGTTTTTATTAACGCCGCTTAAATAAATGCTACATATAAGATATTTTTATATTTACTATTTCACATTTTAAGTGACATTAGTTGTGGCGTTATCACCTCTAAAAATAGGACGGTGGGAGTATTTGCTGCAAACGACCATGAATCGTTTTCGGTTGCCCTTTAACTGCGTAACCCAAACACACTAATAATCAAATAAAATGTCTCAACCAATCAAATACCAAGTTGAGAATAATGCTATGAAAGCAATTGTAGTATTGAATATTTGAATGTGTAAATAATAAGAATAGAAAGATACTTTGTTTATATGGTATGGTAGACTTTTACTTTTACCTAAATTAGGAAATACAATCTTATCAACAATAACTCTTGCTGAAAATGGACACATTTCGTTACAGGTCAAAAACGGTGTAAGACTTATTAGACAAATGGTACATTTGCTGTTAGAATGACGACATTTAGACTATATTCAACTTGTGACGAAAAGTGTCCGTCTTCAATGAGAATTGGTGTATTATCAAATACTCTCCTCCATTCTTTGGAGATGCTTCATTTGCTTTTTTTACTTGTGAGTGGATAATGAGTCTCATCAATAAACTGGGTCGATTTTAGTCACAAAAACATACTTCAAAAGAAAATGAGACACTTTAAGTGAATAGATCAAAGAGGAATATGGGGCAATCTTTAAGAACTGGAGGTAGTATTTTCTATTATCAAAACAATACTTTCTTAATAGCATAACAATATTACTTATGAGAAAACAAAGCTAGGCCTTGGCCGGATGGGCCACGGCCCGGGCAGGGTTTTTTTAGAATAAGTGATAAATAAGTAGGTTATTAGTCATTGAATTGTATGTGGCATAATGGTTGGTGCATTAATTTACACCCCTCTTCTAAGGTGACAGGTTCAAGGCAATCAAAGGGTGTATTTTATTTATTTTTCTTCTTATAGTTTCTTAATTTATGTTGATTGCACGTTTTGATTTTATTTGGAAGGTCCCACATTTTTTTTAAAAGTGACCCATATTTCTAATTTTATTTATTTTAGTTATTTAATAAACTCTTTATAAAATATGGAGTTGGAAACAATCAGTGTACTTAATAAAATTCAATGATTAGTTAAGAGTAAATGATTGCTCCATATATCCTAGTTAATAGTTTACGCTTGCTTGCTTTATTTTGTGAGAGAAAAATAAAGAAAGTGTAAACTATTAACTAGAATGGACGGGGTAGTTTGTATGTTTTATATAGTAACTAAAAATATCATTAAATATAGACAACATTGCCTTAGTGGTGTGTGACCGTAAGGTCCCTGATGAATGAGTACACATCGATGAAATGAAAATCGGCCATGATTCTTATTTCATCCTAATTTTGTCCCTAATTAACATACCAATAAATAATATAGATATAAGATAAAGCATAATGCCTACATACCCTATTAATTAACAACCTTTCTGAGTTATGTAAGTTTTAAATATTCTAATTAATATCGGAATTACTTTTTCACATACGAATTTTACTCTTTCATATACATTTTTTTATAAACTTTCCATATGCTACCCTTTTCCAAAACACAATGTGACAACCCTCGCGAATGCGGAAATAAAACATACAAACATGTGATTAATATAGCGGAAAATACGGTGTTTTTAAAACTTTTCACATGCAATTAGAAAGGTACGAGGAATGTCAATAATTACAAACCGAAATATAAAATACTACAAGAGACGAAGTCTCTCAAAATGCTATCCAACATCAAAGTTATTAGCAACTAGCTAAACAACGTCTAGATGTGACTCATCCAGGCCAACGCCCGCTAGCTCACACCCGAACCCAAAATACCACAAGCAAAAAGCCATCCAATCAAGCAACCTGTTCATCCATGAAAAACATGAACGCCACAATCAGTGGGGAGTAACTCCGGGTTCTCCCAGCCATATCACATTAAACGTACATAAACGGAAATACAAAAGTAGAAGCATGCATATATAGATATACATGTGAAATACGAGAAGGATAAATAGGCAATTCAATATGTAAAGATATCGATACATGAAGTACAAAACCGTAACCATCATATGATAGATAGACTCGGGGATGACACTCTTAGGCAACCATACACTCACTAGGGCTTGCATCTCACCGTTAGCGGCATAAGTTTGATAAGATTGAGACTCGACAAACAAACCATGCCAAGTCATCCAACGATCACAAGTAATCAATCATATAATCATCCAACCAAACGTACAATACGTTGACGACATCTCTCACGGTAATGACACGCACTAGCACCGTGTACATGCAAGTATGATTAAAAGGCATCCACGGGATAAACATTTCCCTGAACGCATACACGATTCAATTCATTTCGTATATGTAGACTAATTTTCTCCCGGTAGGACGACGATCATAATACGGTCCTAGTCTAAACCTGGCCAGACTCTCGGAATAAACGTTTTCCGATTCGACATGCGATGACATTTCGCATCCAAGAATCGGTCAATCATAGACGCCGAGTACCCCAAATTCGGTAAACCTTCACGAAAGAGGCGGAAAACAGCACAAGCCTCATAACAAGCGATACGCTACATGCAATGACACCACCTCGCAAGTATACAACATTTGACGGCCGGGTCGATCAACGCAAAGCGTTCGCCTCCCAACAACGTCGTCATATGCCCACTAACACATGCAATCAAGCAGTAAGAATACACTCCGCGTTCCGACATTCCAGCCTTACGAACGTAGAGGTAGCCAAGGGAATGAGAGTACAAAGCACATAGAAAATTAGTGCTCAAACCGTAACATTTGTAAAACCGACTCAAAGTGGGACATATAGAAAAACCGTCACAAAACATGCAATACAAGCGAATGGAATATCATATATTCGAAACCTTAATATTTAAAGTCATTACGTAAATCTATACGATAAACGAACCATCGGAAATATTATAAATGAAAACATAAGAGAGAACTTGCAAAGGAAAGTCAGCATGTTGTAACACCCGCAAATGTACCCTATTTCTATAGTGAAAATATTTTACGGATACTTTTCAGTGAAATTTAGTTTTAATTTAGAATTTAATATTCCGAGTCGAATTTAGAATTTCCGAGTTCGTATTTAGAATTTCCGCGAGATTCCATGTGAATCCCGTCTTAAGGCGACTTTGACTTTTACTGACTTTTACACTCACTCTTTACATATACTACCTCCTAACCTATTTTTCATTCACACAACTCATTTCATTTCTTCCTCACTAAGAAAACCAAAACCCTTGCCTCCATTTTTGATCCGTCTTAGATTCGTCGCTACTCCTTCGTTACTCGCTCAAATTCACGTAAGTTCGTCTTATTCTTCCCCTCTTATCTTCCTCTATCCGTATTGGTAATAAAATTACCGTCTTTCTAGCTTTTCAATTTATCCGTCTTTCTCAAAGGTGAAATATATTCATCTTTTATAATCTAATTGTAGGTGGAGACTTAGGAAAGCTTAGAAATCAATTGAAGACGCGAAAAGGTAACGGTGAAGGGTTACTCGATATCATTTACGTGTTTTATGTGATTTCTAGGCTAGTAATCGTATGTAGATTATGGTTAGTATGCTTAGGTATTTTATTATTGATGATGGATGTTGTTTGTTGAGAATTGATATGAGAATTGATATGAGAAGTGATGATTTATGATAATAGTTGATGATGGTTGAGTTTAGAGCAAATTGGAGTTGTCTAGACTCAAGTCACGGTCGTGAGACTCAAGTCACGGGCGTGAAATAGTGGCTGATCTTTTACCCTTGCGTAACAGAGTGTTTCACGGGCGTGAAATACAAGTCACGGTCGTGACTTGTGCGGTTTCACTGCACTGACCCCTTTTCGTAAAATGATCATATCTCCTTCGTTACTTGCTTGTTTTGGGCTTGTGACCTATCGTTGGAACCGTAAGAGGATAAGCTATCACTTCGACTTGGAATTTCTGTATTTAAATATATAGAACTATAGTTATGATAGTTTGAAGTGGACCCTTGTTTTAGTTAGTTTCCAAACTTGTTGTTTTGAGATAAGATTTATGTTTCCTATTTATTATGCTTCTTAAACTTGGTCTAATGCTTATGTATCATGTATTGATTCATGTTTATCATAGTTACATTTATATAATGCCCTATTCTCATGCTTGGTGACGGTTTTTAGTATGTCCCACTTTGAGTCGGTTTTTACAAATGATACGGTTTGAGCACTATTTTGCATGTGTTAGTGGGCATACGACGACGTTGTTGGGAGTTGAACGCTATGCGTTGATCGACCCGGCCGTCAAATGTTGTGTACTTGCGAAGTGGTGTTATTTGCATGTAGCGTACCGCTTGTTATGAGGCTTGTGCTCTTTTCCGCCTCTTTCGTGAATTGTATCTACCGAATTTGGGGTACTCGGCGTCTATGATTGACTCGAGTCTTGGATGCGAAATGTCATCGCCTGTCGACTCGGAAATGTGATTCCGGATATCTGGTCAGGTTTAGATTAGGAGCCGTTTTATTATCGTTCCTACCAGGAGGAAATTAGTCTACATATACGAAATGTAGCATCGTGTATGCGTTCAGGGAAATGTTTTATCCCGTGGATGCCTTTTCATCATACTTGCCATGTACACGGTGCTAGTGCGTTTCATTTACCGTGAGAGATGTCGTCTTTGTGTCGTTGTCTTTGAATGCGTGATTTCATGATTTTATTCATGGTCATTGCATGACTTGGCATCGTCAATGTATTGGTATATATGTTTGAATGGATGATAATTTGATGGACTTATTGTGATCATCGCATGATTTGGCATGGTTTGTTTGTCGAGTCTCAATATTATCAAACTTATACCGCTAACGGTGAGATGTAAGCCCTAGTGAGCGTATTCGGTTGCCTAAGAGTGTCTTCCCCGAGTCTTTGTAGAACATGATGGATTCGGATTTGTATTCCATATGCTCTTATCATTATATATTGAATTGCCTATCTATCCTTATCGTATCTCACATGTATATCAATATGTATGCATGCTTTACTTTTGTATTTCATTCTATGTACGTTTAATGTGATATGGCTGGGAGAACCCGGAGGTACTCCCCACTGATTGTGGCGTTCATGTTTTTCATGAATGAACAGGTTGCTTGCATGGATGGCTTTTTGTTTATGCTATTTTGGGTTCGGGTGTGAGCTAGCGGGCGTTGTCCCCCCTGGTAT
>JAIUZE010006193.1:0-24690 GCA_022085475.1 Heliosperma pusillum
CTTTTTGGCTTCTTTCTATGCTTTTCATGATTGTTTTGACTTGTAGTTTTGGAATGTTTACCATATTAGATTGCGGGCGCATTCTCATGAGTCGTAGATAGAAGAGTGCCACTCAAATATAAAATAGTATTTCCTGGATTTACATAAATTTTGAAGTGTATGAGTGCACGTTAGAGTCCATTTCAAAAGATCATGCAAGAGGCCGAAAAGTCTATTTGATGTTCCTTATGCTGCCCGTTTATGTACATCTCAACCATGTTTTGTGCATTTTTCCCATGCCCACGTTGTTCGGGATGTGTTTCATTGTGCTCTATATTCTCCTTGATGGGATTTGCAATTTGGTTGGATTGATTGTTGTCGTCGCCCTTGTCCTTGTCATGTTTGTTCATTGTAGCTTGCTGAGGCAAGTAAGGGTTTAGCCTTGGGGGAAGTTAGATAGTGTTAATTTGTAATGATTTTATCCCCTCATTTTACTTCGATTTGATATGTTTATATCCACTTTTAAGAGTGTTTTAGAGCTAATCTGTGACAAACCCTCAAAAATCGCGGAAAATTAAACACGTAATTTCTAAATAAAAACTGCATGGATATGTTTGTAATAAGTTCATTTGAGTAAAAACCTGTAATTTTTAAAACCTGAACCTGTTATAAAGATATCCTAATAGAAGGTGTCAAAACATGCAAGGTCTAAACAAACTTATTTACATAACCATCGCTATAAATAGCGGAGAAAAAAATGATACAAAACAAATGTACGGAGGGAGACATATGTCTCTAAAAGTGTGACATACATGTCACTACAAAATGGGAACCAATCTAAGTTCCAAGGTTACTTTGCTCGCTAGCTCGTCCGTGTACCCCATATAAGCATCACCTACCTGTAAATCGCATTTTATACAAACACGAAAGCCACAGTCAGTGGGGAGTAACTCCGAGTTCTCCCAGCCACGAAATGTCATGTTAATATAACATGAAAGCATATAAATATGAGCAAATATAATACATAGCCCATTTAAAGGCTAAACCATCAAGCTCTTCATGTGAAATTCAATATAAATAACATATAGTCCTAGTATGTGAATACTAGACCAACTCAAGCTACACTATCATGTGAGTCACATATCATACGGGAATCCAAACTATATCAACCATAGCCGGCTTGCATCTCACCTTCTATGTTTCATAGAATCATCAAACAAGAAAGGGCAATATATCTAGAGACAGGCATAAGTTCCTAGTACAGTCAATAGTCACTTTGTAACTCGAGTCTATACCACGAGGTAGGGAAGCTAGTATTTTAACTCAGAGGTTACATTTAAAACATTGCCAAGATACAACTCAACCCTAATCCTAGACTGCGCAGACCTAGCGAAATGCGGATAAAACCACCGCACCCAAGACTCATGATAAAACCACATGAGTACCCTAAGGAGTCCACCAAAGGGTTGGCTAGTACTTAAGCTGACCATCCACTCACAAAATAGGCAGAAAAGTCATGCCCCAGCTTGGATATAAACCCAACAAGCCGGGAACACAAAGGCTATTAAGCCGTGAACATACACTCGTCAAAGACTATAATGACCTATCTATGACAATGACCGAAGATATTTACTTAGGACCTCGTCCCAAGTGAATACTTTAGCCATCTTAACAATAAGAAGGGCAAAAAGTCCAAACTTGTACACACAAATGATCACAACCTCGCTTATGGAAGGCTACACACGAGTATAATCAAATGATAATACAACATTACAAAACAACATGGCCAAAGCATCTAATTTCCAAAATATAAATTATAAATATTTAAGCATCATTTTATAATATTCATTATCAACCAAAGTCATCCAAACTTACCCCAAAGACAAATCCCCGACCCAAGTCCCGCGACGGGTCATTGGTCAAATCAGGGCTGACCGGTTTAAACCTAATTTGACCAAACTCATTCGGTCATATTGGCCCAGCTCAGAGTCTTGACTCATTTTGACTCAAATCACACAATTCAACATAATACAATTCATGTGAAAATTATCAACATAAGGAAAAATTATTCCAACTTATAAGCTAACCCATTTCCAACAATTTCTCATAATAATAAAAATTACTAATACACCAAAATATCAACATGTTCAATTGTACAAATGACAAACACAAAGCATCAAACCAAGGCTCAAACGCACAACCCGAACAACGGCCAAACCCGGCCACACATACACCACACACAAGGCACACACACACCACATACACGGCCTGCCTGGCAGCACTCACGGCCTGCCAGGTCAGTCCCCTTTACTCCCTCTTTTCTTTCATCCAAAATCGTTCCAATATCATCCCAATATCGTCACAAGCAACATACAACCATTACCAATTCATTTCACAATCAAACATATGAGATAAACTACAAAACTAATACACTTTAACAATGATAATTCATGTGATATAAAACTTAACATATTACTACTCAAATAACATCCAACACATAACAAATGTAACATTATATCGTCGAGTAACTCGGAATAGTTACCTTAAACTAGAAAAAACAAAAGTAACCCTTGAGAAAACCTTAAAAACAGTAGCTACCCATCATCCTCTACTATATAGGAGTCCCCTATATCATCCTCATAATCTTCACCTATTAAAAACAACAAAAACACAATGATAATTACTAAAACCGAAATTATGCTCAAAATCATCTTAAATCGACATAATGAAAACTGAAATTAAAACATACTAGGTTGTAGATCTTGAAGAGAGGATTCCGAAAATATAAATTTTGTGAAAATCGGACTAGAAACGAAGAAATTATGATGAAATTAGTGATTGAAAGGAAGAAAAAAGTTAGGGTTTGGTTGATGTTGATGATGAATGTTTTAGAACACAAATGAAAGGGTAAGGGGCTGTCAAGAGTCAAGGGGATTTTTGGTCTATTTTTTTTTGACTCGGTTTTGATTCGTTTTGACGGAAATTCGAATTATTCGTCAAACGCGATTTTCGACTACGCTAAAGTTTTTAAACACTAGTTTACTAGAAAATTAAGTACCCCAATGCTTTATATCCTAACCCATTTACCCAACGACCGTAAGGAATTGAAAATCCCATTTTTACGACTTTTCTTTGAAATACTCTTTTTGAAACACCAACTTAGGGGTCAATGGTGTTTTGCAAAGGACTCAATATTCACACAAACAACCCAAGGACTGTTTTGAAATTGCAGCAATAAAACATATGAAACAAGGCTATTTTTGTGGGATAGTTTTCTGGTTTTTGTAACAAATAAGTAAAGGATAGGGTAGAGGATAAACAACAACTAAGACAAGCACAAGTTGATGTGAATTCTCATGTTTAAACCCATAGGATAGAAACCCTGAACTTGGGCGGTCAAGACTAGCACAAACAGTTCAAGAACAGTGAGTCCTAAACTCAACTCACTCACTAAGACTAGCACAAGTGAATGGTTTAAGCTTAGGCCAACAAACTAAGACTAGCACAAGTTTGTTGAGATTTGTGTTAACTAAGACTTGCACAAGTTAACGGAAATAGAGTAACAACTCCTTGTTTTTTCATTCATTCATATTCTGATTTTCTTAGGTTACAAGCATGGCTTATATAGGTCATACAATTTGATCTCAACCCTTGAATACAACTAAATCTAAGGGCTCATAAAGGCCTTACATAATAGATTAAAGTAACAGCTAAGTCTTATAATAAGACGAGGGAAAACAGACTGCAAAAAGCATCCTAGACAGCCTGCCTTTGGTCAGCAAAAGTAGTCTTGTTTCTTTCCTGAAATAGTAAACATTAAGTCAGGCTTTTGAGGCTTGTTTGGCTCCCTTTTGCTACCACATGATGCTCACACATATTGGATCATTCAAGGATCAATTTGTAGCCTTGGACGTGCCATTCAAAGAACTTGAACACATAGAAACAACCTTGCTGAACACAAGTGCTACAACTGACTTTCAGTAGCATTTTCTGAAATCAGACATGTCTTGCAGGCTTCATAACTCTTTCATTAGGATGAATTTTAAGGCTCATGATATCTCATTTTAAAGCTAAATGTGTTAGCTTTCATGTCAAAAAAGAAGCAACCCCAAATGATGTATAAAACTCTAGATACAGAGGTTTGAGTACTAGCAGGTCGCTTGACTGTTGTACAGCAGCATTCCAGATTCCAGAGGCATCTTGCAGATGCTATAATTTTCTGCACAGATAGAGTTAGGAGACCCATGAGTATCCAAATTGAAGCTATATGAGTTAGCTTCCTTCTCCAATTTAAATCATGCAAAAACAGTTCCTGGAACTTCAGTTAAAAGCCTTTAAGTGAGTACAGGTCAGAAGTGAATGCTCATCAGTCTTCTTGTGCAGCAGCATGAACTTTGAAAACTCATATCTCCCAACTCAGATGGATAAAAAATGCCCATGATGATTCAAATGAAAGATAAAGGTGTTAGATTTCACCTCCAAAAAGAATCAACCAAAAATATCCGTCACATATTGAGTTATGGACATTTTAGTACTGATAGGTCATTTCAGGAGAATAGCATTGCAATCTGCGTGACAGTCTTTGAAGATCAATTGTGACAAATTTGCTCGATGAATCTTGTTGATTCCAAAACCATATGAAAGAGGACATCTTCAAGATTTTATCCATATGAAGAACATAAATATTGAGCAAGTAAAACGCCAGATATGTTCAGTTGAAGTTGGCTCTTTTCTGCTGAAGTTTTGGGAGCAGTTCAGACTTCCTGAACTTGAATGCTTAGGTTGTTTGGAAATAAATGGCTTCCTTGTTCATGAATTTTTAAATAGAAACTAAACAAAGGATCAACCCCCATGCTCCTGTTTCAACTCTCCCCTTGTTCAAAAGAAATTTGGCCTCAAATTTCAACAAGACATCATGAAGGACGTACAATTCTCACCTCTAGTTTCAGCACCTTGGTGTCCAATGAAGGAAAATTTTTTTCTTATCTTGGAGTAACAAGTGTGATTGAATCCTCCAGGATCAAAGACCCACATAAAATTTCTTGGCATGAATCGAATAGCAGTAGCAAGCATACACAACTTAAATTCAAAAGGTGAATTGGCACAACTAGTAGAGCATAGTGATGCAACCATGGGGCTGCTCATGTTCCTATGCATTTGCCTCAACTTAAGCATCACCAAGATGCCTAAAAGTTCTTCAAGACCAAGTAGGGAACATGTTCTTGATATCTCAAATAATTCTAACAAGCTCTTGTCATGAAGTTGCACAATATTAACCAAACAAAACAGAAATTGCAGAATTGAATTGTAATGATTTAGATGATTCAATTCATCATTTCTCACTTGAAACTTATTTGAAATTGCACCCAAATGAACAAGACTAGCTTGTAACCTCATCAACATGTAAAAATGGAAGTGTGGGGCTGCAAGAGCACAAGGTATATCCCCCAAACAACCATTCATGAAACCAGGACAGTAGTTGATGTCATAGATCATATTTTGAGCTCTTGAGCATGAAATTGAAATAGAAACTCCTCTTGCTTCAACCTTACTTGGAACCCAACACATTTCACCTTCAAAGGAGATCAAGAACTGGTCCAACTTATGGTTTAAAGGTTGCTGCAATTTCTTGTTTATGGATAGCTCAAATGGACTCAAGTAAGCAACATGGCCCTTGCTTGCATCATGAAGCATGCCTGGTTTGGTGCAAGCCTGTTCTTCCTCTTGTGTGGTAGCCTTAAATGTGGAGTTGAGTGTTGTTTTAATCTCGAAACGTTGGCTTTCCAAGACAGTAGCACATGAGCCATTCATTTCATCATAAGCATTCATGACTCTTAGCTTAATGCATCTAGAATTAGGACAACCAATAACATCCTCTTGGTCTAAGCCCTTCTCTTTCCCAACTGTTTTCATGACTTCTAAATTGTCCATTATAGGCAAGACTTCATGTTTCCTAGGCCTTACTAAGTTCTTTTCCACACACAAAGATAATTCAAGCAATTCACCATATGAATACTTCATTTCTAAGTTAATTTTTTCAGCAATTTCAGATTTCAAGCCATTGTAGAACCTAACTCCCTTTTGGACAGAATTGACTCCTTTATCACACACAAAGTGTAACTCTTCAAACAACCTAGCATATTCATGAACACTCAAGGCACTTTGTTTAAGGTTCTTAAGTTCAATCCACAATTCATTCAAGATGGAACAAGGAAGATACTTGGACCACATGTGTGAGTTAAGCTTGAACCAAGATTTTATCCTACCCTTCCCTGCCATTCTCCTTGAAAGGTTAAGACCATTATACCACAACAAAGCAAAACTCTTTAATGAAGATGCAACCAGGTCATGCTTCTTTCCATCAGAAAAACATTTGTTCTCAAAGTAGCATTCAACATCAAACAACCAAGAGACAAATGCTCTACTGTTTTCACCATTAAAAGTACGAAGTATGAGGGTTTTACCTCTACCTCTAAGGGTATGAGAGGACCTAGAATCCGTATGGAGCAGGTGGTGTTCTCCTTGGTACAAATCAGGTGGTTTTGGCTCCCTTTGCACACCATGGCTGCTGGTTGCTTTCCTTGTATGCACAACACCTTCATGCCCTCTTCTTAGGACTTGTAACTTCTCCATAGCTTCTGCCATAGACTTAGAAATGGAGCCATGCTCATAATACCTCATCTTAGGACTTGGAACATGAGGAATATACTCAATGGCTACTGATTTAGTCATTAAAAATCAGAATGCAATAACTTTGACAAAACAGAATTTTTGATGCTCAAGGATGCAAAAACAAGACTAACACAAGATAGAACTTGTGCTAATGCTAGCTCTGATACCAATTTGAAACACCAACTTAGGGGTCAATGGTGTTTTGAAAAGGACTCAATATTCACACAAACAACCCAAGGACTGTTTTGAAATTGCAGCAATAAAACATATGAAACAAGGCTATTTTTGTGGGATAGTTTTCTGGTTTTTGTAACAAATAAGTAAAGGATAGGGTAGAGGATAAACAACCACTAAGACAAGCACAAGTTGATGTGAATTCTCATGTTTAAACCCATAGGATAGAAACCCTGAACTTGGGCTGTCAAGACTAGCACAAACAGTTCAAGAACAGTGAGTCCTAAACTCAACTCACTCACTAAGACTAGCACAAGTGAATGGTTTAAGCTTAGGCCAACAAACTAAGACTAGCACAAGTTTGTTGAGATTTGTGTTAACTAAGACTTGCACAAGTTAACTGAAATAGAGTAACAACTCCTTGTTTTTTCATTCATTCATATTCTGATTTTCTTAGGTTACAAGCATGGCTTATATAGGTCATACAATTTGATCCCAACCCTTGAATACAACTAAATCTAAGGGCTCATAAAGGCCTTACATAATAGATTAAAGTAACAGCTAAGTCTTATAATAAGACGAGGGAAAACAGACTGCAAAAAGCATCCTAGACAGCCTGCCTTTGGTCAGCAAAAGTAGTCTTGTTTCTTTCCTGAAATAGTAAACATTAAGTCAGGCTTTTGAGGCTTGTTTGGCTCCCTTTTGCTACCACATGATGCTCACACATATTGGATCATTCAAGGATCAATTTGTAGCCTTGGACGTGCCATTCAAAGAACTTGAACACATAGAAACAACCTTGCTGAACACAAGTGCTACAACTGACTTTCAGTAGCATTTTCTGAAATCAGACATGTCTTGCAGGCTTCATAACTCTTTCATTAGGATGAATTTTAAGGCTCATGATATCTCATTTTAAAGCTAAATGTGTTAGCTTTCATGTCAAAAAAGAAGCAACCCCAAATGATGTATAAAACTCTAGATACAGAGGTTTGAGTACTAGCAGGTCGCTTGACTGTTGTACAGCAGCATTCCAGATTCCAGAGGCATCTTGCAGATGCTATAATTTTCTGCACAGATAGAATTAGGAGACCCATGAGTATCCAAATTGAAGCTATATGAGTTAGCTTCCTTCTCCAATTTGAATCATGCAAAAACAGTTCCTGGAACTTCAGTTATAAGCCTTTAAGTGAGTACAGGTCAGAAGTGAATGCTCATCAGTCTTCTTGTGCAGCAGCATGAACTTTGAAAACTCATATCTCCCAACTCAGATGGATAAAAAATGCCCATGATGATTCAAATGAAAGATAAAGGTGTTAGATTTCACCTCCAAAAAGAATCAACCAAAAATATCCGTCACATATTGAGTTATGGACATTTTAGTACTGATAGGTCATTTCAGGAGAATAGCATTGCAATCTGCGTGACAGTCTTTGAAGATCAATTGTGACAAATTTGCTCGATGAATCTTGTTGATTCCAAAACCATATGAAAGATGACATCTTCAAGATTTTATCCATATGAAGAACATAAATATTGAGCAAGTAAAACGCCAGATATGTTCAGTTGAAGTTGGCTCTTTTCTGCTGAAGTTTTGGGAGCAGTTCAGACTTCCTGAACTTGAATGCTTAGGTTGTTTGGAAATAAATGGCTTCCTTGTTCATGAATTTTTAAATAGAAACTAAACAAAGGATCAACCCCCATGCTCCTGTTTCACTTTTATTAAAGAAAAAGGTTTAAATATAATTTAAATTACTTTTAAACATTTCCAAACTATCAAAAATAATTATATTACTTAAAAATAAAATAAAATTATATTTTGTCGAATTATTATTATTTCAATTAAATTAATATTAAATTAAAGTTGATTTAAAATATTATTTTTAAAATATAATAACGGTCCAAATTTACGGGGTGTTACATAATCTCTCATTTGCAGTATTTCTCGTGCTTTAATGTCATTTGTAGGAATTGAGTCGTTTCTACTTCAAATCCCGTCATTTGAAGGAAATATGAGCAAGGAGAAGCTAAGAAGGACGATTACGTGAGGTTAAGATGGCATGCTATAAAGATCTAGAGGTTCCGAGTCAAAGGGAACAAGTTTCAAGTCATTCCGAGCTCATATGCACAAGTTGCGACGGTTTTGTTATTCGTCGACGAAAGTCGTCTCAAACCTCATGCTCCGACCCTTAACCCTTGGGGACATGATCAAGCTCAAATAGGGGAGGAAATGAGGCCCAAGAGGTGTTAGTTACGTCCCCGTTCGAATTTAAAGTCAACAGGGTCAAGACAAATCACGTCAAATGCCAAGGGAAGATCAAACGAAAGTCAAAATGCATATGGGGCTGCAAATCCAATCGGGTTTACCATCAATCTGATCGGGTTCACCAAATTCTACGCATATTCTCTTCATCTCCCATTAATGCAAGGCTTAATGGCTTTTTTAATGGGCATGAATCCGGACGCATTTGGGCAGCCTCTCAACCCTATAAATAGCCTATGCATCACACACAACTCACATGTACAAACACTTTTACATTACACAACCCTAGATTAGAATTAGAAAACCCTAGCCTCCATTTTACATTTTAGCGTCTTTAGTTTAGTTTTTTATTTCTTTCTCCATTTTGTAGTTTTAGTTTTAGATCTAGTTTTCTCTAGTCTAGTTTAGTTCTAAGTTTCCTTCAATTGTAATTGTTCTACTTGTAATTGGAATTCTAGTTTCCGGGTTTGCATTTTCCTATTCAAGTTCCTATTCCATTTCAATCTTTGCTCATCCTTTCCGGTAATCCTTATTCTTGTTTTTACATTATAGTTTCATTTTCTTTTAGTATTTCCTTTATCATGTTTACCATTCTTAGTTTTATAATCTTAGTTTCCCTTTCATTGTTAATCATGCATAAGTAATCTTTGTTCTAGGGGAAGGGTTAACATGTCTAATTAATTTATAAGTATAAATTGATTCCGGGTAGAATTGTTTTAGTTGTCTCTATTTCTTGTTTGATTCTCATGATAAACTTTGATTTAAGGCCTTAATCAATTGTTTATACTTGTCAATTTCCGTCTCAAGGGCAAGAGTCGAGATGAAAATTAAAGGACTGGCAAGAATAGTTTAATGACCTAGCAAGGCTGAAAAGACGTTAGGACCCGTTAAAAAATCGGTATGAATCCGAAAGGAATATATCATTTAAAGACTTGGACAACTATGATTTTTCTAAACCCGTAATCAACTTTGCTTTTAAATTGATTAGCATGTGAACCCCGATCCCTAGATCCTTTTCTTTATTGTATTGTTATCATTTTTATTATAACATTTATTAATTAGTGACAAACATTTGCCAATCGTACAAGATAGAGTTCTAACCATAACTATTCACAAGTATCTCCCGTCTCCCCGAGATCGACCCCTTACTTCACTAATTACATTAATTTGTTGTTAGCCTAGTTTGGGTTATTTATCTTTGATTAGGGTATGCGACAACCCTGTCAAATTAGATTTAACTATTGTCACTTTCCTTTCTGTCAAGTAGACTAGTTCACTTTATCTTGCAATTTTATTATCGTCGTCAATTAGATTAGATTTATTTTTATCGCAATTTCCATACTTGTCATTTAAATATCGTCATTGTATATTTGTCATTTTATTTCATGTTAGTAGTTTAGATAATCACCTCAAATAAATCGAACTTAAATAAAAATCACCCCATAGCAATTCATAGTTAACACGTACTCCCTGAGGATCGATCCCTACTTCCCTAATTACATTCTTTATGTTGTTAGCCTAAGTGTGGGTAATTATTTTTGTATCGGGACTGCGACACAACCCGGTCAAATTTTGGATATGGTGGGCTGGGTTTTCATTTGGCTCGCCACTGAATTGGTTACTTTCAATGAGAGCAATTAGAGTCATATGCACCCTTAGGATCCCACTAGCAAGTTCAAAAACCCGGAACCTAGGATCTTCTTTTGTTCGCACCATTTTTGTCAACCTAAAAAAAAAACACAAAAAGGAAAGTAAGTAATGATTTAAGGTACGGTTGCACCTAAAAATGGTAAGATTTTAAACAAAAATCAGCAATACATAGATAAACAAAACCGTGCTCCCCGGCAACGGCACCAAAATTTGGCCGGGTTGTGTCGCAGTCCCGATACAAAAATAATTACCCACACTTAGGCTAACAACATAAAGAATGTGATAAGCGATATTTTGTACTAATTTATCCCCCGTTTTAGCTCGATTTCAATATGATTTTTGCACTTTGTTAGGTGATTAACGAGCTAATATTACTATTCTAGTTGTTTTGCATGCTTTGTCTCGTTTTATAGGAAATGAAGCGGTTTTGCTATATTTTCTTACTTTATGGAGCAAAGACACTAGAATACAAGTTTAATGAGGAATCGATGATAGTCAACTGACGATTTGACTACGATTCCGCTACATCCTTCCTTAAGTGGACTCATCTTGGACTTTGACTTTGTTTCTCAAAGGAAAACATCAACCCAAGTCAAAGGAAGACTAGTCCAAGCCCAATTACGTGCTGCATTGACTAAGACCAAAGCATAGAAACGCGTGCCAATGAGGAATTCGAAGAGATGAATGAAAAAACACCAACAGGGATATAAACCCGATCGGGTCACCCTATACCCGATCGGATTTTTATTCTGTTTGGCTGTTTTGGCTCTTCTTCTCCCAAGCCTTAATGGAGTGCTTTATTAGGTTGTCTAGGGTATGAATTTGGACGAAACACAACAGCTAAGCAGCCCTATATAAGCCTAAACTCATGAGAAGAAGAAGGATGCAATCATAACACATCACAACATTACATATTTTGCATCAATCTTTCATATAAGTTTTAGATCATAGTTTATAGTTTATGCAATCTTAGACTATTTTTATAGCAATTTCCAAGTACTTCTCTAGTGTTTCTATAAGCATTTGTCATTATATTGGGTTGGATATTTGTTCTTTGCTTTCTTTCTTACACAATTGTACTCCAATCCCGGTAATTTTCTATCCTTTATTTACGCAATTTCCGACATCATTGTTTTCTCTTTATAGTATTTATTTTAGTTGTATTGTTTTCATCATCATATTAAGTTCATGAATTATAATCTCATTAGTCTTGTTTTTATATTATTGTTGGTAGGAAATCCATATAAAAGTAATCTAGTTGAAACCAAAATATCGTTTAATATGTCATATTTTATTTTGCCTAATCATATAATAATCATCATAAAATTCATCATTAGAATCATTACTAATATAATCTTGATCACCTTAATCATTTTAGTACTTTTATTTCGTAGTTTAATTTTGCTTATCATTTTCCTCTTAATTTATTTAATCACATAAATTAAATCTAGTAGTGTAGGATTATCATTATGTAAATATAATAAATAAAATTGAAATATTGAAATGATTTGCTAGTTAAAGTGAATTAAAAAAAGAATCGATACCAATAGAACCATCTAGTTTGTTTCTTCCTTTGGTTGTGTCAAATTCTATAACTTTGTTTAATGGCCATAAACAATTGTTTGTATTAGTCAATTTCCGTCTTAGAAACGAGAGTTGGGATGGGAATTAGGACTACCAATAAGGGTTTAGTGACCTAACCAGGCTGAAAGGACGTTAGGACCCATTAAAAAGTCAGTACGAATCCGAGAGGAATATACAGCTACAAGGCTTAGACAATCGTAGTAATTCTAATATTGGTATCAATAAAGCTTTTAAATCACTTGACATGAATTTCTAATTCTCTATATCAATTTGATTAGATAGTTTAGTTTATCGTTTTCGTTAGTTTACTTTACCGTC
This sequence comes from Heliosperma pusillum, assembly GCA_022085475.1. Taxonomy (NCBI): domain Eukaryota; kingdom Viridiplantae; phylum Streptophyta; class Magnoliopsida; order Caryophyllales; family Caryophyllaceae; genus Heliosperma; species Heliosperma pusillum. The sequence continues at coordinate 12,641 of JAIUZE010006193.1, forward strand.
ATTTTATTACCGTTGTTAGATAGTTTATTTTATTGTCATTTATTAGTTTAGTAGTTTTCTATTATTTTAGTTAGGTATCTTTTCAATATTGTTATTTTAATTATCGTTCTTAGTTAGATTTAATTATTGTCACTTTCCGTTCCGTCAAGTAGACTAGTTCACTTTATCTTGCAATTTTATTATCGTCGTCAATTAGATTAGATTTATTTTTATCGCAATTTCCATACTTGTCATTTAAATATCGTCATTGTATATTTGTCATTTTATTTCATGTTAGTAGTTTAGATAATCACCTCAAAAAAGTCGAACTTAAATAAAAATCACCCCATAACAATTCATAGTTAACACGTACTCCCTGAGGATCGATCCCTACTTCCCTAATTACATTCTTTATGTTGTTAGCCTAAGTGTGGGTAATTATTTTTGTATCGGGACTGCGACACAACCCGGTCAAATTTTGGCGCCGTTGCCGGGGAGCACGGTTTTGTTTATCTATGTATTGCTGATTTTTGTTTAAAATCTTACCATTTTTAGGTGCAACCGTACCTTAAATCATTACTTACTTTCCTTTTAGTGTTTTTCTTTTACTTTCCTTTTAGTGTTTTTCTTTTACTGTTTTCCTCAACTCTAATTGCTCTCATTGTAGGTAACCAATTCAGTGGCGAGTCAAATGAAAACCCAGCCCACCATATCCAAACTTTTTGTGAGTTGTGTCAAACTTTTAAGAGGGAAGGGATCACCCAAAACCAAATCAACGATACTCTCTTTCCCTTATCACTAAAGAGAGAAGCTAAATAGTGGTTCACCCGTCGTCTAAAAGATGCCACAAAACCAATGGAGTGGGAAGAGATCGTCATAGCTTTCCATCGTAGGTTTAAACCTCAATCCACCATGTCAAACCTATCGAGTAATTAACAAAGAGAAAGTGGGGAAGGTTCCCAAAGTAATGGGGTAGAGCAAAAGAAAAGCCGAGTGGAAACCTCAAGTGATGTTGACACTATCATTTCCTTAGCCTGTCCCGTTCCATCAAATGAAACCTCCCTAGGAAGTATTTTATATCGTCCAAGAGTTTTAAACCCATTTACCTCACCAACAACCCCTTGTGAACTTTGTGGAGGAATAGGGTATGTACCTCAAAGATGTGGGAATAAACTCACACCATTAAACCCCTTTCACCCACAATTTCGCCAAGCCCAACCTACTAATGCACCCCATACCATTCCATACTCATCTTTTCAAAACGGTCAAGTAGATGCCAAGCTGAGGGAAGTAATACAAGCACAACACAACATGTACTGATACTTCTTTTCTACAATATGCTCACTCAAATCAACCATCATGTCTCTCCAAAAGAGAGTAGAAGAGTTAACCCTGTCGAGTTCAAGCCAAACCACCCAAGAGAGTGAAGACCCGTTAATAGTCACAATCGACATGATTGGTGACAAACCTTTTGATAAACCTTTTGGGAATGGTGAGAGCTCAACCGAGGACCAAGAATTGAGAAGCCTATTATCCCTTGTAGATAGCCTTACCGTTATTCTCCGCGAGCTTAAAAAGAATTGCACTTGTAATCCAGAAAAGAGTAAGGAGCCCATCTATAAGTTGCCCCACGAACTTTACAATAATCCTTCACTAGCCAAACCAACCCAAGCCCCTACACAAGAGGAGACATCCCGTCTCAAATCTTTGATCATGACTTTGATAAGAGCTCAAGGGAAGTTAGAAGAAAGAGTTGATGAAGCAACGATTGCAAATGACAAAGCTTTTTCAAGATTGGAGGCAAGGATTGGCAAGACATTTCAAGAAGAAGAACCAACCCAAGATTTTCCCAAGGAACTTACCCTTGTAGAAGGGAAGGTTATCATTCCTACAAAGCTTAAAGATCCAGGTTGTTATAATATTTCCTTCACATTGAGTCTTTATAAGGTCAGAAATGCATTATGTGATTCAGGGGCCGCTATTAGTGTCATGCCCTTTACCTTCTATCAAGACCATTGCCCAACGCAAATGAAGATTACAAATACTAGCCTTCAATTGGCCGATGGACTTATGCATACTCCAGCAGGAATTGTGGAAGATGTCCCCATTCGGATTGGATACTTCCTTGTTCCCGTTGATTTTTATATAATCTTTTCAACGAAAGATAAAGACAACTATATTATATTAGGAAGACCTTTCCTAAATACAGTTGGGGCATGTATCGATATGCAAGGAGAGAGGATCACTTTTGAAATGGAGGGATCACGTGCAACTTTTGATAAGAAGGTAAATGTAATGAGTGTAGAAGATGGTGACCTCGAAGCATTCAAAGCTTCGGAAGTGTATTTGGATTAGACTGCCATGGGTGTTGACAAAGGTAAATGAAAGTTCAAGGACGAAATCAAGCTACAAAGAGCCCATATCCCTTCACAAGGCTTGAGGAGGGATAGAAATTCAAAGTCTAGCATGACTTAAAAATGCGCTTGTCGGGAGGCAACCCGTCTTTCTCTCTTTACTTTGTTTTTATGCATTCCTTATTCCTCTCGATAGACAATGTTTGATAATTTTGTTTTGGACTATTTCATTTGGACACTCTTTTTGGATTTTTGGGTTGTAATAGCTAGGAAACAATTTTCATTTTACTTGTTATTTACATTTTTAGAAATGCATGCTTAGTTCATAATTTTTCGTACTTGGAACTATAGAACCTATTGAGATGAAAAGGAGCTACTCTTGGCCCATGTTGCCAAGTCCATTAAGGTTAGTAAGCATGTTCAAGGCCATAGACAAAAGGTAAGAGCAAGTAACAAAGAAAAAAGGAACAAAATCCGGATCAACGAACATACCCGATCGGATTCAGGTATACCAGATCAGGTAAGTGTGCTGTTTCGTGTTTTGTCCTATTTTCTTCTATAAAATCAACTTGCTACCCTTGCTTTGCTGCTACTATCCCGTGTTCTCCATCTTCAAAGCTCAAAATTTCTCAAAAACCTTCCTTTCTTAGTCATTTCTTGCAAAATTTGTCATCACAGTTCATCCAAGGCAACATCTAAGCATTATCAAGTAAATTAATTCTACTTTAGTTACTTCACTCTCTCTATTTTTCATAAATCCAACATGAACAAAGCCTAACCCAAATTTGGGGGTTCTTGATTTTACTTGAAAAACTTGTTTAAATTGGATTTCTAATGCTTCTTACATGTTATAGAGTGAATGTTAGTGATTAATTAGCAAGCTTACTATGATTTGAATGCTCATATGCCAATTAGAATACTCATCTCTATTTTATGCTAAAAACTCATGCTTAATGGTAGTATAATGCTTGAATCCATGCTTTATACTTTGAACTTATGCTCTTATTATGTTATTTTTGCATTACTACCTTTAAGTAGTGCCCAAACTCAAGATTCAAGTGTAATGTTGCTCAAATTCTTAGTGAAATATTGTTATGCTTAAAAACATCAACTTGTGCTCAAAAGTAGCATGATAATGTTTCACTTATGTAATTATACTTGAATTTATGCTTAAAAGCCTAGTATTCTAACACTTATGCTATCAATTTGTGTTTATGATGAAGTGTTCTAATACTAGTTTCTTGTAGCAAATGGCACCTAACCCAAGTCTTAGGATATCAAAGAGGGCAAAAACTACCAACCAAGGGGAAAGTAGTAGAGCCCGTGAAGAGGACGTGGAAATGCTAGAAGCCGAAAATCAAACCGGAAATCAAGAAGGACAAGGTGCTATGCATGATCCCGATTTTCTGGATGTGGAGTTTAGTTCGATCAAACAATGGCAAAGTTGGTTTATTATCAAGGGCAAAGGTATGAGAGCTACCAAATTCCTTGATATTTCTTCTTTAAAACACATGGATCTTCATAAGCATGTCAAGGTATTATTTAGGGGTCTAGGAATGACTACTGCTATGAACTTTAATTATAAGACCTACCCCCAATTGACCCTTTAATTATTGAGTTCATTTGAGTTGCAAAAATCTAGGCAAAAAGGCTCTATTCCTCAAGTTCGGTTTCGATTGTTCAAAAATGACTATAGTATGGACTTAGAGACCTTTGCTGACCAATTCGGTCTCACCCATAGGGATACTGTTACCTCACCTTCCGAGGACATTGATATTAGCCATGTTTCGAACACCATTTCTACTTATCCTGTCTCTCGTTGAGACCATTTCCCACACCAACACATCCATCATCCCGCCATTAGAATCTGGCAAAGATTCATGGGATGAACCTTCTTGGCTTGTGCTGAGCCACATTTGGTGAGACGGGTAGAGTTGGATATTTTAGGAGGGTTCTTGAATGTAAATGGTGATGAACCGTGGTCGATTAGCATTCCTTACTATTTTGCTGTTCAATTGACTAAAGCCCCTAATCCAAAGAACACTGGCATTGTTTATGGAGGCCTTATCACTCGCCTTGCTACGCGAGTTTGTGGTTTTAACCAAGCCACCACTGACCTCCAGGCATTGACTACACCTCCCACCGAGATGGAAAATGGGTTGGATTATGATTATTTTGTGCAGCTTAATTGGTTTCGTGTCTCTCACCCCTCTATAATCTGGAAGATAGCTGGCCGTGATTCAGTCAAGTTGACCGCTGAGGTGAACCAGATTCCATTACTTGGGCAGCGTCCTCAACTTCAGGAGGGTGAGGCCATCTTACCCTGTCCCACTTATTTTCTTCCTGTTGGGGATATTACCCCCAATGACCTCCCTGTTCAGATTAGATCCCGCCGCCCTGAGGTAGGATCATCCTCTTAGTCGACCCATGCTACGGGCGACGTGACTGCCATGTTCGAAGCCTTGGTCTTGTCCATTGATAGAATTCAGTCAGACCAGCAGCTTGCTCTGCACCCCATTTATGATCACTTTGCGAGGCAAGGTGTGATTAGACCTGAGGGCCCCCACCCGTCTTTCTATACTTGGCCCGAAGGGGGGTATGGTACTGCTTATGATGCAGGTGTGCCTCAGACCGGACATGATTACTGTGGTACTGACTATGGCGTCGAGAGTTTTGGAGGATATGGAGGTGATTTTAGTGGTCACCAAGTATATGAGTACCAGTCCTAGTAGTAGTCATTATTCTGCAGATGATACCTACTACACAGATGCTTCTGGATCCGAATCCGAGCCGCCTCCTTCAGAGAGGAGAGGCCGTAGCTGGTGGCCTTTGGGATGAGATGATAAAAAGCTCCCCTTGTTTATACTAGCTTGGGTGAGGCTAGACATTTTGTAAGCTTTTCTTTCTTTCTATTATTTTTAGCATTTTTAGTCTTCTTTTTAGCCCCTTTTCCCATTAGAATTTCATCTTGTTTCTCTGTTCTATGTGCTACCAACCGTTTCACGGTTTGCTTCTATTATAATTGCATGTACATTGAGGACAATGTGAAGTTTTAGCTTGGGGGAGGATTTGCATTTAGGACTTACTGCATTTAGGATTGCATTTAGATTTTACTTTTCTCATTAGCTTATTTTCTTCTAATTTTATTAGTTTATTTTTAGTTTATTTTTTCCTTGTTTTTTTTTATCATTTTGAAAATCTAAAAAAAAAAATCAAAAAAATCAAAAACACAAAAAAAAAAAAGAAAAGATCATTTCCATCTTACATTTCTCAATTCATAGTTTTTATAAGCTGATGTTTCATTATGTTATGAGGAATTGTGAAATCATGGGGATGTCTTGTACACAATAGGTAGAAAGTTGCATTTGGACTTAATTAAGCTTGATCTTGACTTTGGCAAGCTACTCATATTGTAAGGTAGAGCCTCCAGTGGTCGGTAAATCTGAACCCGATCCCAGTTTAGGAGTGAGTAGTTTCTCCTTGTAGTCTTTGTCACATCAAAACGCATAAGTATGGTTTTTATTCCATTTTATATAAGTATTACTATCATGATCTACATTTTGAAGCCATTTACTCTTGTTCACATTTCGCATTGCCCAAAAACATCCTTCTTTCCAGCTACATTACATTATTGCCTACCCTTGTTGAGTAAGTAACTGATTATATGTGTAGGGGTATTCTGTACTTTTGCGATATTCTGATAATGCCACCATTTAGTGTGAACCTGCTGTCTGGGGACTGCGACACAACGGCGCCAAAATTTGACCGGGTTGGGTCGCAGTCCCGATACAAATATAATTACCCACACTTAGGCTAACAACATAAAGAATGTAATTAGGGAAGTAGGGACCGATCCTCAGGGAGTACGTGTTAACTATGAATTGCTATGGGGTGCTTTTTATTTAAGTTCGACTTTTTTGAGGTGATTATCTAAACTACTAACATGAAATAAAATGACAAATATACAATGACGATATTTAAATGACAAGTAAGGAAATTGCGATAAAAATAAATCTAATCTAATTGACGACGACAATAAAATTGCAAGATAGAGTGAACTAGTCTACTTGACGGAAAGGAAAGTGACAATAATTAAATCTAACTAAGAACGATAATTAAAATAACAATATTGAAAAGCTACCTAACTAAAATAATAGAAAACTGCTAAGCTAACAAATGACAATAAAATAAACTATCTAAGAACGGTAATAAAATGACGGTAAAGTAAACTAACTAAAACGATAAACTAAACTATTTAATCAAATTGATATAGAGAACTAGAAATTCATGTCAAGTGATTTAAAAGCTTTATTGATACCAATATTAGAATTACTACGATTGTCTAAGCCTTGTAGCGGTATATTCCTCTCGGATTCGTACCGACTTTTTAATGGGCCCTAACGTCCTTTCAGCCTTGTTAGGTCACTAAACCCCTATTGGTAGTCCTAATTCCCATCCCAACTCTCATTTCTAAGACGGAATTTGACTAATACAAACAATTGTTTATGGCCATTAAACAAAGTTATGGAATTTGACACAACCAAAGGAAGAAACAAACTAGATGGTTCTATTGGTATCGATTCTTCTATTAATTCACTTTAACTAGCAAATCATTTTAATATTTCAATTTTATTTATTTTATTTACATAATGATAATCCTACACTACAAGATTTAATTTATGTGATTAAATAAATTAAGAGGAAAATGATAAGCAAAATTAAACTACGAAATAAAAGTACTAAAATGATTAAGATGATCAAGATTATATTAGTAATGATTCTAATGATGAATTTTATGATGATTATTATATGATTAGGCAAAATAAAATATGACATATTAAACGATATTTTGGTTTCAACTAGATTACTTTTATATAGATTTCCTACCAATAATAATATAAAAACAAGACTAATGAGATTATAATTCATGAACTTAATATGATGATGAAAACAATACAACTAAAATAAATACTATAAAGAGAAAACAATGATGTCGGAAATTGCGTAAATAAAGGATAGAAAATTACCGGGATTGGAGTAAATAAAGGGTGACCCGATCGGGTTTATATCCCTGTTGGTGTTTTTTCATTCATCTCTTCGAATTCCTCATTGGCACGCGTTTCTATGCTTTGGTCTTAGTCAATGCAACACGTAATTGGGCTTGGGCTAGTCTTCCTTTGACTTGAGTTGATGTTTTCCTTTGAGAAACAAAGTCAAAGTCCAAGATGAGTCCAATTAAGGAAGGATGTAGCGGAATCGTAGTCAAATTGCAATTGACTATCATCGGTTCCTCATTAAACTAGTATTCTAGTGCCTTTGCTCCATAAAGTAAGAAAATATAGCAAAACCGCTTCATTTCCTATAAAACGAGACAAAGCACGCAAAACAACTAGAATAGTAATATTAGCTCCTTAATCACCTAACAAAGTGCATAAATCATATAGAAATCGAGCTAAAACGGGGGATAAATTAGTACAAAATATCGCTTATCAAACTCCCCAAGCTAAACCTTTGCTTTTCCTCAAGCAAACATAACAATCATAACCAGGACAAGGGTAGCAAACAATGATCAATCTATCATCCAAATCTCAAAAATAAGCTCTTAACAAGTAGATGAATCATAAACCCGGAACAACAAGGGAAAAGGAAAATGCGAATCATGGTTGAGATTTACATAACGGCGCAGCATAGAAAATATTCTTTTGACTTTTTGTGGGAATATATCCGTATACATCCCTTTAATCTTACAGGATTATAATGAAATTACGATTTATATGATTAACGGGTCATAAACAAAATTGCATAATAAACAAAGGGATTAGGAATAACCTTTAGTCCTCGTAAATTCGGCCTAAGAAGAGATATCAAATCAGATATCCTCCTAATCGTCTCACCCAAGATTGATCGAGAAATGCCCTTGTATTTGCTAGAAAATTAGAGAGAAAAAGAGTCTGTATCTTTTTGTGTGTTGTGAATTAATGATGAATGAATTCGGGAGTTAGAATGAGTAAAACTCTACCCATCTCCTTGCTCTCACACGGCACCAACTAGGAGCAAAATAAGGGATATTTTTCTGTTATTTTGTTACCCTAATTGACCGAAACTCCAAAGTGAATTTGGACTCTTTTTCGGTTATATTAGCTTCCATTTAATATAATGTTATACATATTATATTTGTCTAATATGTTGTCATACATTAATAAGGTCCATTACAACATTTTGCAGTGGATATATTAACATAACAATTATTATGACAATCGTATAATATATACTTTAATTATAAATATCGGTATATTTATAATCCTGCTAATTAAATATAACGGTTTATGTTTAATTACGAATTAACATTTTAATTCGTTTAAGCTCACATTATATACTACAACTAAATATAACATTTTATATTTAATTACGAATTACAGTTAATTCGTCTTAGCTAACATTATTTAATCGTTATTAAATAATTATATCATCATCACATTGACTAACCTTTTAGTCAAAAACACCGACTAACCTTTTAGTCATTTAATAAGGCATCAATATGATTATTTTCTCAAATAATCACCTCTCTCAATCACATCCTTTAGGTGTGACTTTTAGGGACCAGTTGATCACCGCCATCTGTATGACAATAACGTCAAACTTATCTAGCAAGCCAACCGTTATCGATAAACGTTAATCAACTGATTACAATACAAAGTATAACCTGTGAACCTATAGAGATTTATTTATGTTATTGCACTAACTGTGGAGGACACTGGCTCCAACAATCTCCCACTTGTCCGTACAAGTGTATGTGCGATAACCGATTCTCATATCCTTAATAAATTTCTCCCACTCAATGTAAACCAATTTGCAAAGTCCGTATTCACAAAGGTCGTAGTTTACAAGTGATCAGTATCAAGAGTGGTTTCCCCGACTAGAGAGTAACTTAACTGATAAACGAATCTTTATTCGAGCATGGCCATGCATTTCAGTTACAGCTCCTCGAGTGGCCCTGAGAAATATCATATCCTGATAAAGGTTGGATATTTTCTTCAACTCAAATCTTGCAGATACAAGCGCAGTATGAAATGACCCAGTGAAAATCTACTTAGCCTCCTGTTACGGTCGACCATGAGAAAGAAACCAAAGTCACCCAAAAACTGCCTTTATCTCAAGAGACAGTCGATAGTCAAAAGAATCGACTCTAGGAACACTATGGATGTCCTATCCACGACCTGGCACCTAATGTTCTGAAACATTTAGGACTCCATAACGTCGTCACAAAATGTCCTGCGCAATATCATTATAACCCGCATCTGTGATCGATCAGTCAACTGTTTGACTTATGGCTCGTTGAACCCACCATCAATCGACTTCACAAAATAATTGCCAGAGTTATCAGCTCATGTAGGCGATTACGGACCAAAACAAAATATAATGTAATTCAGTTCACTTTGTGGTGTTCAATGTTGTCAGTACAACCCACATGAAAAACAAAATATAAAACAAAACGATGATTTCATAGATAGTTTTTATGAAAAAGATACAGGTGTCTAATCCATATAAAACAACTAATACAACTCAGGAACACGCTTAATTCCCATGGAAATAACGTGCCCTTCATGCTTATCATATCTTAACGGTTTAGTGAGAGGATCTGCAACGTTATCATCCGTAGCAATCTTGTCTATCACTATCTCCTTTTGCTCCACGTAATCTCGGATCATGTGAGCCTTCCGTTGTACATGCCTAGACTTGTTGCTGGACTTGGGCTCCTTAGCCTGGAAGATGGCACCACTATTATCACAATAGATGGTGATCGGGTCATCCGAACTAGGAACTACAGTTAGTCCCTGTAAGAATTGACGCATCCATATAGCTTCTTTCGCAGCCTCTGAAGCAGCATAGTACTCGGACTCAGTCGTAGAATCTGCTATAACATTTTGTTTGGAGCTTTTCCAGCTGACCGCAGCGCCATTAAGAGTAAACACGAATCCAGACTGAGATTTCGAGTCATCTCGATCCGTTTGGAAGCTAGCATCTGCGTAACCGGTTGCGCATAGCTCAGTGTCACCTCCATAAGTCAATACCCAATCCTTAGTCCTCCGTAGGTACTTAAGGATATTCTTAACAGCTATCCAGTGTGTTTCACCTGGATTGCCTTGGTAACGACTCGTCATACTCAATGCATATGCCACGTCTGGACGTGTGCATATCATGGCATACATGATCGATCCTATAGCTGATGCATAAGGAATCCGACTCATGCGCTCGACCTCTTCCGATGTCTTTGGTGCCTGAGCTTTACTCAAATGCATCCAGAGACCATTGGAAGGTTCCCCTTCTTGGAGTTGGTCATGCTGAACCTCTCAAGAATCTTATCTATATAAGACTCTTGACTGAGGGATAACATCCGTCGTGATCTATCTCTGTAGATACGGATCCCCAAAATTCTTTGTGCCTCGCCCAGATATTTCATCTGGAAATGGTTCTTTAACCAAACTTTTACCGAAGTTAAGAGAGGTATGTCATTCCCAATCAAGAGTATGTCATCAACATACAATATTAGGAAGACAATCTTGCTCTCACTCGACTTGATATATAAGCATGGTTCCTCGACCGATCGAGTAAATCCATTCTCTTTTATCACCTGGTCGAAACGATGATTCCAACTCCGAGAAGCCTGCTTAAGTCCATAGATGGAACGCTTAAGCTTGCATACCTTCTTAGGATTTTTAGGATCAATGAAACCTTCGGGTTGTACCATGTACAACTCCTCCTCCAATTAACCGTTTAAGAAGGCGGTTTTCACATCCATTTGCCAAATTTCATAATCATGAAAAGCGGCAATCGCTAGATTATCCGAATGGAACGCAGCATAACTACGGGTGCAAAAATTCATCATAGTGCATCCTTGGCACTTGAGTTAACCCTTTGCCACTAGTCGTGCCTTGTATGTTCTTGTTGTCCTTCTAGAATGCTTTATTTTATAAAGCCATTTGCACTGAAGAGGCCGAACCTTATCAGGTAAGTCAACCAGATCCCATACGTTATTCTCATACATAGAGTCCATCTCGGATTGCATGGCTTCAAGCCATAGCTTAGAGTCGGAACAGGTCTTGGCACCTTTATATGTAGCGGGTTCGTTACTCTCTAAGAGTAAAACATCATCTCTCCCATTCTCCTCGACCATACCAATGTATCTGTCTGGAGGAATGGGGACTCTACCCGACCTCCTGGGTTCCTCAGGAATATTTACCGCAGCCGATGATGAGGGAACAGTTTCCTCCATTGGTAGCTCGGTTGTTGGTTCTGGAATCTCCGACAGATCGAAGGTTCCATTACTTGTCCTATTCTCGAGAAACTCCTTCTCTAAGAACGTCGCACTAGCCGCAACAAAAACTCGATGTTCGGTAGGCGAGTAAAAGTAATGACCAAACATCCCTTTTGGATAACCAATAAAGTATGTCTTGACTGATCGTGGGCCGAGCTTATCGTCAGGTCTCCACTTGACATAAGCCTCGCTACCCCAAACCCGAATAAAGGACAAGTTAGGGACCGTTCCCTTTCATAATTCAAATGGAGTCTTGTCTACAGCTTTAGACGGACTTCGGTTTAGTATTAGAGCAGCTGACAATAGAGCATATCCCCATAATGAGTCAGGTACAACCGTGTGACTCATCATGGATCGAACCATATCAAGCAATGTTCGCTTTCTCCGTTCGGACACACCAT
>JAIUZE010006195.1:0-20646 GCA_022085475.1 Heliosperma pusillum
TAGAATCATTACTAGTATAATCACCTTAATCACTTTAGTATTTATATTTCATAGTTTAATTTCCTACATCTTTTTCTTATTAATTTACTTAATCACATGATCATATAAATTAGATATAATATTGTAAGATTATCATTGTGTAAATAAAATAAATAGAATTGTAATATTGAAATGATTTACTAGTTAAATGAATTAAAAGAGGAGTAGATACCAATTGAACCATCTAGTTGTTTCTTCCTTTGGTTATGCCAAATTCTATAACTTTGTTTAGTGGCCATGAACAATTGTTTGTATTAGTCAATTTCCGTCTTTGTAACGAGAGTTGGGATGGGAATTAGGACTGCCAATAGGGGTTTAGTGACCTAACCATGCTGAGAGGACGTTAGGACCCACTAAAAGGTCGGTACGAATCCGAGAGGAATATACCGCTACAAGGCTTAGACAATCATAGTAATTCTAATGTTGGTATCAATGAAACTTTTAAATCGTTTTGCATGTATTTCTCTTTCACTATATCAATTTGATTAGATAGTTTATTTTATCGTTTTAGATAGTTTATTTTATTGTTATATAGTTAGTTTACTTTATCGTCTTTTTATTTCCGTTCTTAGATAGTTTACATCACTGTTATTATCTAGTTTATTAGTTTAATTAGATAGCTTTTCAATATTGTCATTTAAATATCGCCTTTAGTTAGAATTTAATTATGTTCATTCGGATCAGAGCATTTCCCCGATCGGGTACGTGACAACCCGATCGGGTAAGTCGTCTGTTTTGAGTTTTACATTTTGCAATTTACATATTTGTCATTTACATATCGTCATTTACATACTTGTCATTTTATTTTATGTTAGTAGTTTAGACAACCACCTCAAATAACTCGAACTTAAATGAAAATCACTCCATAGCAATTCATAGTTAACGCGTACTCCCTGAGGATCGACACCCTACATCCCTAATACATTCCTTATGTTGTTAGCCTAAGTGTGGGTAATTATTTTTGTATCGGGCTCGCGACAGGTTTGGTCAATGGCTTAAATTCGAGTGACATCTTTATGTCCATGATAACTAACATTCAAACTATATGAGTCAATTTTGATGCATTTTAGTAGTAGGTGGTTTGGTTTAGGCGGAATATGATGCACTAACTATCATGTGATGAAAAAGCAACAAGAACGGAAAAATACATAAAAATATTACAAAGTCATAGTGTGGCCTATCTACCAAAATGAACAAAAATACAACTTTGGAATCCAACCCATTTGGACCCGAGAAGCTTGTCTTGATGTTCCATCTTGGTCCATGTAGCGGGAGTGAGCAATCCGATCTCCATCCTTAGTCTTCTCAAAATACATTTAATAAATTATAAAATATAAACTTATTTACATTCTAATTTAAAAACATAATTTAATGAAAGATAAAATGGAGATTCGAGATCTCAAAATTACATCAAAGATCATGTTTCCATCATTACGAAAACATGATCAACTAAGGCCACACTAGGTAATACAAATTACAACCGATTGCAAAAATACGTAAATTAAACCATTCAACCATTCATTCAACAAGATAAAATGCATCAACTATAAATTAATCATTCAAGACATAATTCTTTAATTATGAAGAGTAATTTATCCAAACCACCTTTTAAAATGATCAAAATTATGTGACAATTCCTTAATTAATCACAATAACCCCAACCAAACATAATCCAATTTTAATTCATATTCTTTAACATGAATTAATACAACATTATTTTAAACCTCTTTAAAATAATTGGGTATCCAATTATTGTAAACTTCTTCACAACAATAAACGAAACATTATCATTATAATGAATAATATCAAAAAAACTTTCGACCAAAAATAAAAAAAAAACCGAAACATTTTTTTTTTCTTTTTGGCAGCCACGTTTATTTTAAAAATACAATTTAATTTTATGTTACTAATATTTACAAGATCGGTACAAATTATCAACATCTAATCATTATTAAACATCGATACAAACTAGATGATTCAATTTAACACTTTAAAAAGAATGTCTAAATAAATGAATACCGAAAAATATATAGCGATGAACATTCAAATCGATTTCCATTTACATTTTAATTTAATCCTTATTAAATCAAAACAACTACAAATTCATCATGTTATCGTCTTAACTATTTAAAACAACAATTACAATGAATCAAAATGGAAAAACAAGGCAAAACTTTTTTTTTTTTTCTCACGGATGAACAGTACAGTACAAAAATAAAAATATATATATTTTTTTATTCGGCAGCAGCAGCACCGAAATCAAAAACAAAACAAAAAAAAATTTCTAATCTTACATTTCATCAATTATGAAAAAACATATAAAATAATTTCGTAGCCCTTGGCTCTGATACCACTTGTGAAAAATATCGGTATATTTCGTCATTAAATATACGGATTATAACGAAACTATAGTATATGAATTACGAGTCATAAATGAATTGCATAATACAAAATTATAGGAATTTAGAATTAACCTTTGGTCCTAGCAAATTTGGCCTATGAAAAATATCGAAATCGATATTCTCCTAATTGTTGCACCTAAGATGCTCCAAGATATGCCTTGTTAGTGCTAGAATTTTAGAGAAAAGTTACTGCTAATTTTTCTTTTGTGTGATGATGAATGATAGAGAGAATTAGAGAGAAAAATCTGAATTTTTCTTTTTTTCTTCTCCTGTTTTAGCTGTGTGCCTCTACTAGGTCAAGGAGAAGTCTCTCCTATTTTTACCCCTCTTGTTATTAGGGTTTTGACCTAGTTAGCATAAGAGAATAATAGGAGATCTTTTCTCTTATATTTAACTCTTATTAACCGAAGATTAGGCGGAGAAAAAGACTATTTTCTCCTTCCTTTTTTTGGTTATATTAGCATGTAATATAATATTTACGTCAACTATTAATATCCGTATATATATAATTTGCTAATTAAATATAACATATTATGTGTAATTACGAATTAACATTTTAATTCGTTTAAGCTTATATTATATACATTGATTAAATATAACGGTTTATATTCAATTACGAATTATATTTAATTCGTCTCAGCTAATATTATTTAACCGTTATTAAATAATCCTATCATCGTTACATTGACTAACCTTTTAGTCATATACATCGACTAACCTTTTAGTTGTATAATAAGGCATCAATATGATTATATTATTCATATAACCACATCTCTCAGACACATCCTTTAGGTGTGACTTTTAGGGACTTGTTGATCACCGCCATTAAAATGACAATAACGTCAAACTCCTAGCAAGCCAACCGTTATCGATAAACGTTAATCAACTGATAAGAATACTAAGTATACCTTGTGAACCTGTAAGAGTTTTATTCATGTTATCACACTAACTGTGGAGGACACTAGCTCCAACACGATTAACATCAATTTCGAAATCAAATAAACATAAGGAATTGTTCTGATCTCACAAATCAGACCGGAACACACCCTTGGAAGGAACGCAACCACTGCATCGCCTTTTTAAGGTAGTATTCAAGTCCTGTTGTCTTCCTCGCAAGGTTGTTTGTCCGGACAAGGTCAAACAGGCTCTTATAACATACGGAACTTCTGTCGCGCTTCTTCTAAGGCCGTGGTTGACCCTGATTCTAGACTGCCAAGACGCAAGCATTAATATTCGATTTTAATTGACCATTATCGATATTATCGCCAATTTGACGTTTTAATTAGTCGTAATAAATTATGTTTTGACTTTATTTCTTTCTATTTTATTCCCCTTTCTTTTTTAGTCAGGTTTATGAAATGATGTACATGCCTTTTGTATATATTTGTCATGCTTGCTAACATGTATTTAATTATAACTCCATATTTGACTGTTCAATCCTATTTCCGAAATTCAACCAACCTAACTACTTCACATGTTTAGGTTCAAAACAATGTTTGACATTCATTTATATTTCAATTGATAAAGCCAATGATAATAAACAAAGCACCAATAATTATTTGAGACTTCTATCGAGTGGGCGGGATCGGATGTCGTTCCTAATATGTACACTCACCCCTTACTTGGAATATCTGTGAACATCTGTGTTCAAAGGGCATTACGATAGTCATTCTAGACATAGTGTGTGAAGGGACGATTCCTAGTGTCAATGTCATCATTGCTTTGCGCTCATTTGAATTGATATGGCATAACGATTCGAATGGTTTCAAAATTTACACCATAAATTGGTGGTGATTCCTTTAAATACTGACTTGTTCAAACCTTTCACCGGTTTCAACACCTTTCAAATCGGTTACAAATTAAAAAACTAATGTGTACCGAGTGTTGTTGTCCACAATTTGGCGACTTCGCTGAGAATGATACACTTAGACTTACTCTATCGTTACCCGTGGTGAAACTTAAACAAGGTGAGTGCTTAAAATTACCATTCTACATTATTAATTCGCATACACGGTCTTCGTAGAATCGCATTCTAGCCTTCCCAGGCTCTTAACTCAACCTAATTCGACCAATTGTCTTGTCACGATAGAACATATTCTTATTTGTCTCTTAGTGGATGGATATCGATTCACGTCAAACACACCATGGTATTTACTCATGTTTGTATCAGGAGCTTGCACTAGTCGCACGAATGGAACTAGGAAACGACCTTACTCCTGTTTGGCACGCCCTCTCCACAGACCAGGGTTTAAATTCTTGGTGTCTAAACCCACTCTATATCCAAAATCCCTTATTAGAGAGCATAAAGGACATCGTTATAATGCATATTCGTATACTTGCTATGTGCTTTAATAGACAATTATATACATTTTACAAAACAAGTTAAAGCCAAAAGCCAAATATTTTTAAAATTTTCGAAAACAAAAAAAATTTAAAAAATCAAAACCATTTCAAATCTTAAAATCATTTCAAAACTTCCAAAGGTTCAAATTGCAAGTCCTTTCAGTGCCTAGAAGTAGCCGAGATTATTTACCTAGTCGAGTTACTAACGATTTATAAAATCGTCTCTCCTTTTGCCACAGACCTAAGAGTATAAGGCATTACGCCATCACTCTTAACACCCTATCCTATGCCAATAGGGTATCAACCTTAAAGTGTCGCTCCCTAATCTCTAAAATACACGATATATTCGGGACACTACCTTCAACATTCATCCTATCCCAAGACAATAGAATAAACATTTTAGGCTCGAGTAAATAGGACTTAGTCTTCCAACAACCGGCCCTATCCCAAGCCAATAGGGTATCCTTTCGATTATACGTCTCAAATCCCGCATACAAACGAGATTTTTGGAGTTCAACTTTTCAAAAATCAAATCTTTCTAGTCACATTTCAGATTTTCACGCTCCAAAAGTTTAGTATATTCCCTCTTCTTTTGTCGATTCAGTCCTTCTATGTCAATATTTTCTTTCAGTCTTAGGCCGTAACCAGATGAGTCAATAACGCGCCGTCGTTTTTCTTTTCAGTTAAAAAATGTCAAGCCACGTAAGTGTTCATCTCAGCCATCAAGAAGTCATAGCCTCCCTTCTTCGACTTCAAACTAGTCAAGATGTAGCCTATGTTAACTACCTTTGATTAAAGACCGTCTCACTGCACTTGAAACAAAAGCTCAAAGTGAGACACCAAATGACTTCAAGTTGTCCTACACCTACACCTACTCCACATTGTCCTACACCTACACCTAATGGTCCTACACCTACCCCAAATTGTCCTACACCTAGTCAAAATGGTCGTACCATCCTTAAAAAGGATCCCTATTTGCTCAATGAAGTGGAGAAACGTCTCCAATACCTGGAAGATAAACTTATGTATCGCAAAAGAGACGATGTTTATCGTGAAATTAATCGCAAGTATGAACTCGTTAATGACAAAATAGCCACCAACCTCACACTTGCAGATATTCCCAAATTTAAAGGGCATGAACATGTCAGAGCTTTCAAATAATACATAGAAATCAAGGGCATCAAACATTCTATGTTCTTAAGGATCTTTCCATCCTATTTGGACACCATTCACAAGCAATGGTTCTACTGGCTTGATCACAAGAAAATAGCCACTTTGGACGATGCTGGAATCGAGTTCTCAAAGCAATACATGGATAACGCAGAAATATAAGTCCACATACGACCCTTGGAGGTTCTTACTCAAAATGACATAGAAAGGCTTCACCAATTTCCTAAAACGATGGAGGAAAACGAGTAAGTAACTCGTAGATCGTCCCGATGAAGCAATACTTGTTGAGAAATTTGTCGACAACCTTAAACCCATTTATGTTAACCATCTAAGATACCAAAATATCAAAACCTTCAAAGACTTAACGGTTTTGGTAATTAGGATTGAAAATGACCTTCACAAAGGACTCTTGTCAAAAACTACGGGACATGGCTCTCAAAGGTAGACATCGACTGAGAATCGTACCTAGGGTTCCAACAATAAAGCTGACGAAGTAAATCTTGAAGAGGGTTCAAATAAAAAACCAATCATAAGAGATGAATTTTACTGACACTGGCGACACTTACACAAACTCCCTTAAAATGTTAATGAAACAAGGGAGACTTCATCAAATTAGGCCTACGCCCGAGCCTGAGAAGAAGTTGTCAATACCATAGAGGCAAAGGGTATGACACAAAGAGCTGTTTTAAAATCAAAAATGTTATCCAATACATTGAAAGTCCATAGACCTTAATTAGACTCCTCTAATTAGTTACTAAATTACTTGTTAATTTAGTGTTTAATGATCTATGTAACATGCATGCAAATATAAAGACATTATATAAAAGAAGAAATTTCCTCACATTGAAATGGAAATAATTGGACACAATAAGAACTCCTTCTTATTGTTCTTGAGCTATAATAAAGGATGATCCTAGAACAATATCCAAAGAAGAAGACCTCCTCTTAGTTTCACCAAGATGAAACCAAATAATCTAACCTTATTATTAACTAGATGATAAGATAGATATAATACTTCTAATATTAGTATATATTACTACACTAGTAATACTTAGTAAATCTTAGTATTATGAGAGTTTACTGAGAGGAAGAGATTTTAGATAGATGTGTGAATAAAGCACAAAATGAAGTAGTGAAAAAATGAACAACTATTGTCCATTTAATAGGAACTTTGGCCGGACCTCACAAGTCCCATATGGCCTCTTATTTTGATAATTTACTCACATGCACGATTGGTAGTGTGTTAGGATGTATAAGCATGACGTAGTGTCACTTCCATTTGGATTAAATGAGCATAAAATAGAGCAACTATCATCATGCTCCACAACTACCCCAACTGGCCACATGTGCCTCATTATGGTCCATTTTGATTTTTGATATTTGTCCCACTAATACTTATTAATCATATGCTTAATTATCTTATATAATTAAGTGTTAATTTGATCATATAACAATTATATGACACAAATTAATAAACAATATGTACTTAATATCTAAGTGATATTTTACCATTATATCAATTTATAATGGGTCCCACAATGCTTAGTTAATTTATTTTACAACTTCTTGTAAATATAATTAACTAATAACCTATACCTCAAAATATATGTAACACCTCAACTAAATTAGTAAATTAACGATTAATTACTAAGTTAGATCTTATTTAATCATATTTAAATAAGATATACATTTATTAGTCAATTATTGCATAATTGAAAAATAAACTTAATCGAATTTGAGTTCCAACTCAATTTCTAACAATTAACTCTCGTACATATCAAATATATGTAATGCACTAATCGACTGTATCAAATACAAATAGTTAGTTACTCTTTGGGTTTCATCCTATAGGTGTGACCGAAAGGGATCAGTTGATCACCGCCGTCGTACGATAATAACATCAAACTCTAGTGAGCCAACTGTTATTGATTTACGTTAATCAACTAACTAATCATATATATATAGTCAATAAATATCCCAACTATATTTCTTAATGAGATTTTTATGTGGCGCACTATTGTGGAGGGCACCTACTCCAACAATCTCCCACTTGTCTGACACAAGTGTGCGTCACCAATTATCTTGTCTCTTTATCACATCTCCCACTCAACGCAAGGTGTCTTTCAGGTCGCACTTGCAATTGATTATATCTAAAGTGGTTTTCTCGATATGGAGACTAACTGTCTGACCAACGAACATGAGAACCCTCTCCGGTAGTCAACATCTCCCGCCAATAGGTAGATCTTTGTTCGGCAGAATAACGCCTTCATCGGTTGGTAAGATTATTTACACGATATTTCTTAGATGGGGGGTCAATCAACCCAAGCCTTTCGGTAAGCCAAACCTGTCAGGAAAGAAGAAAACTATGAAAGAATAAAAAGAAAAAAGAAGAAAGAACAAGAAAAGGAAAAGAAGAATAAAAAAAGAGACAGAAAAAAAAGTGAAAAGAAAATGAAAACGAAAAAGAAAAAAAGAAAGAAGAAAAAAAATAAAAAAACGACGAAACCTATAGGAGACGAGGTGACCCGGCATAAGGAACGCGGGGTCGGTCTTTCGAGCGTTTAAGAGTCTAATGGTCTCGCCAAGAATGATCCAAGCCAGATTAACACGATTTTCCATCTGCTCCACGATTCGAATAAGTTTTGCTTGGCCACGGTGGAACGGGGTCTCTATTAACCCCTCAAAACTGTACAAGTTTCGAAGGATAAGACCAAAGACCCGTCTGCAGAAAATGGTAGGAATTTCCGGATCATAGGCGCGCCGAAATTTGTGCACTAGTAAGAGCAGATAAACCCATTCTCCATCGATAATAAAATGAGCATTCTCACGGGATAGGCCTAAGTAGTCACGATATTTTCTACCCCAGTCAAGCACTACGTCAGCAATTGCAGGTTCTTGAGTGTTCCTCCATCCTTCTAGGACTATGAATTCTTAAGGTAAAGGACAAATTTCAGCCTCTGGAAAAACAAAGACATGATGAACGGGGTCCCACACCTTTAGGCACTGGTCCAGAAAGGCAGGTTGGATAATGACTTGACGAAGGAAATTTAATTGTTGAATTCCCGCGTTATTTAAGGCTTGAGTCTCTAGCCCCTTAAATTCGGTGGGCCAACTCTTCATGGTCCCAAATACATGTTTTGAGAATTTCTAGTGGGAATTCTTCTTAAGTGAGAGAGAGTTTATTTGAGAAATTGTGAATCCTTGTACCAGCCTCTCCCTCCTGATATAAGAAAAATAAGGAGGAGTTTTGGAAATTTCTTATCTGAGGTTAAGGAAAACCCACTTTGGTGCAATTGTGGAAACCTAGCCTTGTGGGAATTAGAAAACCAGAAAACAAGGAAAGAAAAATCCTCCCCCTCATTTGACTAGGGAACTGGACACGATGGGTCTGTGGTGAGCCTCGGGCCACGGGTCAGCCACGCTTCGGCTCACGCCCGTCTTTCGTCTGTGTTCGCATTTTTGCCATAATGCACGTATCGAGAATGCCAAATTTCATTTCTACCCTCAACGAACCGAGTTTTGAATTAAATTCCCGTACACACTTACAGATTTATTTGTATTTTTGTTTGAAGGTAGCGGGCTACGCCCACATTGATTATGGGTCAAAAGCATTCGAGTCGCATTAGAAAATGCAAATCGTGTCTACCCATCACATTCTCAAACTATTTTCAAAAATTGACCCATTTCAAATCAAAACTCGGTCGATGACCAATCCTTGTTTTTTAAAATGCGGATCGATGATCTATTTTCAAACCAAAGCTCGGTCGATGACCCATTGGAATTTTCAAACCTCAAAATATTTCCACGTGAATTGCAATCTATATGAATTTTGATTAATTTTTCAGAATATGCTCCAACTGGGGGCTCTGTCGCCGTCGCCGCTAGAGCCTAACATGTAACAGAAAGGATCACATCCATGGCAGAATGCTCCCAAACTATTTTAGATCGAACGAGCACCGATTCGATGAAATGTTCCCTGATAAGAAGCTCGAAATTGATAATTATTCCTCCGGCAGAATGCAAATCTTGTCTTTATTCAAATGAATAACAAGATATTAATATTTGGGCCGAAGCAGCAGAAAGCTACATGCCAGCAAGCTCGAACTACGATACGGGTTTGATTTCGTTAGAAACGGATACGTAGGAACCTATGGATAAGGCTCAATCCCTCTTCTGATGAAAACAACGATGTTGTGGGTCGATGACCAATGTATTTGATTAAGCAACGATGTTGTGGATCGATGATCGATATTGCAAAAGTGATGAACGAATTGTGGCATCCACAACCGTGTTTCAGGTATGTCTCCTGGTCTTATGGCTGGCGAGCTTACCTACGCAGGTCTAATGGACCCTAAACGACCCGCGGAATCCTCAGGTCGGTAGCCTTGGCGTATACTTTGACTTTTACCTTGTCCAAGCCTTACTCAAAGTGGGCGCCAAACACCCGATGATAATAGGACGACATGTATTTCGTTTTAGCCATTGTAATTATTTGTGATTCGTTTTACGATGTAGAATGGGCGCCGACGTTGCATTTTTAATTAACTTTCAAATTGCAATGATATTGTAGGGGTTTTGTATGAATTGAGACAAGATGACTCTCAGACTCAACTTAGACACAAGGGTATGAATGCTATCCAATTTCCACAGCTCAACACAGGAAAATGGACTACAAACTGGAGAGAGCAAGCTCACTCACCACAGCCTAGCACAGGTGAACAAACTTGAGTCAAACAACATGACAAACAACCCACAGACTGAACACATGGAGGTTTGCACTTGCCCAGAGACTTTGATTGACCGGTTGTGTCAGTCCCGATACAAAAATAATTACCCACACTTAGGCTAACAACATAAAGAATGTAATTAGGGAAGTAGGGATCGATCATTAGGGAGTACATGTTAACTATGAATTGCTATGGGGTGATTTTTATTTAAGTTCGATTTATTTGAGGTGATTATCTAAACTACTAACATGAAATAAAATGACAAATTTATAATGACGATATTTAAATGACAAGTATGGAAATTGCGATAAAAATAAATCTAATCTAATTGACGGAAAGGTAGGTGACGATAATTAAATCTAACTAAGAACGATAATTAAAATGACAATATTGAAAAGCTACCTAACTACAATAATAGAAAACTAATAAACTAACAAATGACAATAAAATAAACTATCCAAGAACGGTAATAAAATGACGGTAAAATAAACTAACTAAAACGATAAAATAAACTATCTAATCAAATTGATATAGAGAATTAGAAATTCATGTCAAATGATTTAAAAGCTTTATTGATACCAATATTAGAATTACTACGATTGTCTAAGCCTTGTAGCGGTATATTCCTCTCGGATTCGTACCGACTTTTTAATGGGTCCTAATGTCCTTTTAGCCTGGTTAGGTCACTAAACGCCTATTGGTAGTCCTAATTCCCATCCCAACTCTTGTTTCTAAGACGGAAATTGACTAATACAAACAATTGTTTATGACCACTAAACAAAGTTATAGAATTTGACACTACCAAAGGAAGAAACAAACTAGATGGTTCTATTGGTATCGATTATTCTTTTAATTCATTTTAACTAACAAATCATTTCAATATTTCTATTTTATTTATTATATTTACATAATGATAATCTTACATTACTAGGTTTAATTTATGTGATTAAATAAATTAAGAGAAAAATGATAAGCAAAATTAAACTACGAAATAAAAGTACCAAAATGATTAAGGTGATCAAGATTATATTAGTAATGATTCTAATGATGAATTTTATGATGATTATTATATGATTAGGCAAAATAAAATATGACATATTAAACGATATTTTGGTTTTAACTAGATTACTTGCAGCAGTAGCTCACCCAAGGGGCCTTGATGATCAAGCCACAAACAAGGCAAGCCTGACCCCAAGGACCCCTCAGATGGAAGCTAGAGTTACAAGGTCCAAACAACAAGCTATGACAATCCAAGACCAAGCCATGCCAAGCTACAACAGTGAGGGAGACAGTCCAAGGCTCAACAACCCATGCCAAGCCCCAACACAACCCACATTACCCACACAAGACAGACACAAAACCCTTCAGGCTCAGGCAGACCAATTCACAAACCCTGTATCTAGGAGGTACACCAGGCATCCCAACCACCCCCACCATGGCCTACCATCAAGCCAACCCATTAAGCTACAAGTTTGCCCAGGACAAACCCTTTTGAAGTCTAGTAAAAACTCATGAAACAGACACCCCAAGTTAGAGTCCAGCAAACAACTAAAACAGAGAAGGTACATGTCAGATTGTGGCTTCCTTTTGTTTAAGTCAACTTGTCATCGTCCAAGGCAGGTCTTATCTAAGTTATAATAAGAGTAGAGAGTCCCAAGGAGCAGCAACACATCCAGGCAAGGCAGCAAGGCAACAAGAGCAACAGATTTCCATTTCAGGAAAAATCCAAAACTGCTTTATTTGCTTTTGTTCAGTCTGTTTTCTTTTGTGTCTTGTGTCTGTTCTTTATAGTTGTTGAGCTCGTCCTATTGTGAGGCTCTTAATTAGTGTCAGTAGAAGTAGTTTAGATCCTAAGCTAGCCCTTGGATGATCTATACATCCAATGGCTCACAAGATATCAGCCTCTCTATATAAAGGGGACTTGTATGTTGTTGTAAGCAGACTTTTATAAATGAATGAGTTAAACTTTGAGAAATCACTCAATGTTATCAAACTTGTGCTAAGAGCTGTAGTTTGAAACAAGCCTGATACATCTCCAAGGTGTTTGATCAGTGCCTTGTATTGTGAGTCAAGTTATATCTGTGCTTTGCTGTGGTTAACTTACTTGCTGTTGAGGTTAGTCTAGGGTGTTTGTACTTTGCTGTAACACTTGAAAACTGTCTCTAAAACCAGTCTTTGAGTCCTTTTCTCTTGTGCCTTGCTGTAGAGGATTGTCTCTAAGTCATATCCCTTGAGTCTTTCAGTTAAACAACTCACCATCTCTAAAACAACATCCCTTTGTTACTTGATATTATTCTCAATTTGAGTCAAGCTAATCAAGTTTACTTAAAACTTGTGAACCTTAGTAGTTTACACTCCATTACTTTTATATGGATTTTCTGTTGGAGCTAGTGTCCTCCACAGTTAGTGCAATAACATAAATAAATTTTTGTAGGTTCACTGGGTATACTTTGTATAATAATCAGTTGATTAACGTCTATCAATAACGGTTGGCTCGCTAGAAGTTTGACGTTATTGTCATTTTATTATGACGGTGATCAACTGGTCCCTATAAGTCACACCTATAGGATGTGTCTGAGAGATGTGATTATATGAATAATATAGTCATATTGATGCCTTATACGACTAAAAGGTTAGTCGATGTATTTGACTAAAAGGTTAGTAAAAAATGATGATAATAGACGGATTAAACTGTTAATTCGTAAATTGAATATAAACTGTTATATTTAATTAATGTAAATAATGTTAGCTTAAACGAACTAATCAGTTAATTCGTGATTAAATATAAAGCGTTATATTTAATTAAGCAAATGTATTACTCGTAATAATTATTGTAAATGTTATCAGACATGTATTAATAAATCTACTGCAAAAGGTTGAGTGGACTTATTAATCAGATGACGATATTAGTGACGATAATTATAATAATACAATGGATGTTATTTACTAGGTGTGACCGAAAAATATGAAGCAATAAATGGATATATCCACTCGGTCCAAATCGGTTTGGAAAGGATCCTAATTGCAATTTCTTATTTTAGGAAACCCTAGAGAGTATGATTAAGAGAGAATAAAAAAGAAAAATATACCTAGGGTTTTGGTGGAAAAAGTGACGGCACAATCACAAAGAACTAGGGTGATTTTCTCTCAATTTTTCTCTCTAGATCTATCATCAAACCTCACATAAAATTAGCGGTAATTTTGTATAATCGTTCTAGCACGATTAAGGCATATCAAGGAGCATTTTGGGTGCAACTAGTAGGAGATATCATACTTTTGATATTGTTCTTAAGCCAATTTGCAAGGACCAAAGGTTGATTTTTATCTCTTATTTATATTGTTATTTTCATATATGACTCGTTAGTTCGTATCTTATAATTTTGTTATAATCCTGAAATTTAGAGGTGAAATATACGGATATTTTCCCACAAGTGGTATCTGAGCATAAGGCTACAAAATTATATTTTATGAATTTCATATTATGGATTTTTCATCTTGTTTTGCGTCGGAAATTTTTTTTACACGGACTGTTTTTTTGTGCCGTGTGGTTTTTTTTTTTTTTCGCCTTCGATTTTGGTTGTTCTAGTTCCATTTGATTTTTCATATTGGTGTTTTAATCGGTTAGAATAATCATATGAAAAATTTGTAGATGTTTGATTTAACAAAGATCAAATTAAAACGTAAATGGATTCGTTTTGTTGATGAGATTCAATATTTGTTTTTTTGTGCTATATAGTTTTTAGGATATACGATTGATCTTATTTCATTAATTAATATGCTAATCTTGTTCTAATAGCAACCATAAACGATTTCTATTCATCAAAGTTTTTTTTGTGTTAATTGAACCGAAAAAAAAAAAACGAAAAAATTTGTTTTTTTTTTTTCTGCTGTTCTGTGAACAGTACCCGTACTGCTGTTTTCAAGAAAAAAAAAATTTTTTTTGGCTGCTGCTGTTTTTTCAGCCGTAGGGGCTGTTTTTGAAAAAAAAAAAAAAAATTTTTTTTTTGTTTTTCCTGGCTGTGAACAGTACCCGTACCGAAAAAAAAAAAATTTAATATAATTTTTTTTTTTCGTTTGTTGTGAATCGGTTCACAATTATATGATACCTAATTATTTTAAAGCGGTTTAAAATAATGTTAAAGTTGGATTTGTTTGATATGAATTTTGTGACTTATTACGGAATAATCACATGATTTAATCAGTTTAAAAGGTGGTTTGGATAAATTACTCTACATAATTACGGAATTATGTCTTGAATGAATAATTTATTTAGTTGATGCATTTTATTTATGTTGTTTGAATGAGTGAATGATTTTATTTACGTATTTTTGCAAATGGTTTAAAATGTAATACCTAGTGTGGCCTTAGTTAATCATGTTTTCGTAATGATGGAAACATGGTTTGGATGTATTTTTGAGATCTCGTATCTTTTTATCCTTTTAATTATGTTTTGGGAATTAGAATGTAAATAGGTTTATTTTTGTAATTTTTGAAATGTAATTTTAAGAAGACTAGAGACGGAGATCGGATGCTCACTCCCGCTACATGGACCAAGATGGAACATCAAGTCAAGCTTCTCGGGTCCATAAGGATGGATTCCAAACTTGTATTTACTGTTCATTTTGGTAGATAGGCCACACTAGGACCGTTGTAATAGTTTACGTATTTTCTCGCTTTCGTTCTCTTTCACATGATAGATAATTGCATCATATTCCGCCTAAACCAAACCACCTAAAATGCATGAAAAATGATTCATATAGTTTGAATATTTAATCATGGACATACAGATGTTACTCGCTTTTAGGGCCATCACCTTAGTTTAAATCATTCTCGAGTTGCTAGACATTCGTTCACTTAAAATGAATTAAAGTTAAGATGATGGGACCTTCCCCTATAACTAAAATTGAGACTAGTCTTTATAGGGAAAACTACTATGAACCCCTTCTTCGTCGGAAGTCATAATATGACCCCTTCTACGTTGGGTAAGTAGTGAGTGTTGACCTATTTTTATCTCAACATTATAGTACGAGTAATATCTCGTGATTATGATGGAATAAAGATAGAATTTACAGAAATTTATCGACCAGGAATTCTAAAAGTAGAATTAGCCAAGAGGTTGGCTTATCAATTTACAGAAATTGAGTCTTGGGATCATTTATATAATTCTTGAGGGAGGTCAATTGTATAAATGCACGAGTCATCGCAATAAACAGTTTTTGCATTTGACTTAAATTTAAAACGATGAATACTTATCATATTTATTTTCTTTTTTTCACAGTTTTTTGAATTCGTTATATACAGATATAACTGCTAATAACAAATGGCTGACCATACTGATGACCCAATGCCAAGTGCCACGCTCGGACGTGAGTCCTGGCTTAAGATTTTCATGGACAATATGAATCAGTCAACGCGACTGAAGAATAACGGGTCCAACTTTGCGGACTGGGAGGCGGCATTATGGAATGCTGCCATTGCTGACGGTAAGCTCAAGTACTTGACTGAGCCAATACCGCCCAACCCAGGCCCCAATGCAGGAGCCAATGAATCACTTGCTTATAGTGATTTCATGATGGAGGCGGGTGCGATAAAGAACGTACTCATCTTTTCAATGGAATCAAATTTGCAAAGGCGATTCATTGCCCATGGTGCGAATAAGATTTTCACCACGCTCTCTAACGAGTTCTCGAAAGCTCCGAGGATCGTTAGCTATGAGCATACCTGTCGCTTCTTTGAGGCGAAACTCCAGAAGGGCCAAGCGGTTAGCCCACACATTCTTGATATGATTGAGAATGTCGAGCGACTGGAGGCACTTGGTTGCAAAATCGATGAGAAGATCGTCATTGACCGCGTTCTTCATTTACTTCATGATGGTTTTGCCCTTTTCAGGGCAAATTACTATATGAATGATATGAAGAAGAGTCTTCATCAGCTCCAATCACTTCTCGTACAGACCGAGAGTGATCTGAAATTGAATGGGAGTCTGAAACAGGACGTTCTCATGATTGCAAACAAGGGCAAAGGTAAGGGCAAGGCTAAGGCCAACCTAGCTGTAGAAAAGCCGAAATTCAAAAAGCCAGGGCAAGGCAAGAGTGGGCCTGGTGAGACTAGCGGTATGTCACGGGTTGCATCATTTGGCCATGGGTAACTCAGGTGACACACCATTTCCTCTTATTGGGTTTAAAACACTTTAGAATATTGTATAAAGTCTAGTAGTTTCTAGAAAAGTCTAGAATGTTCTAGATGGGTCTAGAACATTCCAAAGAGTCATAGAAGAGTCCGGAAGTGTGTAGAACTTTCCGGAATAATGTAGAAAAGTCTAGAAGGGTCTAGAATGTTCTAGAAGGGTCTAGAATGTTCTATAAGGGTCTAGAATGTTCTAGAAGGGTCTAGAACATTCATGTACATGGTAGAGTTTTCTAGTAGTGTCTGGAACATTCCCGAAGTTTCTGGGGTTGTGATGTCCAGAGCATTCCAGAAGGTTCCGCTTCTAGAGTATTCCATAGGAGTAGTATAAATAGGGGTGAGGGGCTTCATTTGCCAACCATCCTACCAAACACACACAAAGCATTGTATCCAAGCCTTGTAATTCTTCTAAGCATTAAAGTGTAATATAAGTAACATTCCACACTTAGTCTCTTCAACACATATAATATTCCGCTGCAAAAGGGTTGCCTGACTTAGCTTGCGAAGGACTGCGAGTTAAGTGGCACACAAGCTTGGTTTTCAAGTATCAAAGTAAACCAAGGCGTGACAAGTGGTACCAGAGCAGGTTCGCCTGCGAAGACCATACATTGCATAAATGTCGAGTGTTGAAGTAACTAGTGGGACTGTTAATGTTTAGAAGGCAAAGGAGTCTACTGCTTCTCGGCTTGCGCGCTTGGATGAAGCTATGGTGCAGCACCAAGGGGCGCTTGAGGGAATCAAAGAGACGTTGGAGGACGTCTCAAACCAGGTCAAGGTGTTGGAAAATGGGGTGAACGACCTTGTGAAGCAGGAGACGCAAGGTGCGTTTAACGTTCTAGCAAGCTCACTCGAAGAGAGGCTTGACAAAAGGATGGACGAGAGGCTAATGGCCCTAGTCCAACCCCTATTAAAGCGAATTGGTGAGCTTGAAGAACAAATTGTGGTGTGTAGAGCTGCAGTGGCGGGGAGTGCCACACTGAGGGAGGCATCAACTAGGATCAAGGTGCCTCAGCCGCCGAAATTCAACGGGAGTAGGGACGCAAAGGAGATAGATAATTTCCTATGGTGCGTCGAGCGCTACTTTGAAGCCCTCCAAGTTCGAGACGATGTCACGAAGATCACCACCGCAAGTATGTACCTTGCCGAGGATGCCATTCTATGGTGGAGACGATGACAAGGCGAGGTGAAGCAGGGACTGTGCCAAATCAGGACCTGGGATGAGTTCAAGGTAGATTTCAAGAAGCAATTCTACCCCGAAAATGCCGAGGAGGTTGCTTTGAAGAAGTTGAGGGCATTGCGACACACGGGGACCGTAAAAGAATATGTGAAGCAATTTTCATCAACCGTGTTAGAGGTGTCGAGTATGCCAGAGAACTTGTTGCTCATCTACTTCATGGACGGGTTGCAACGTTGGGCGGAACAAGAGTTGAAACGCCGCAACGTGAAGACCCTAAACGAGGCGATTGCGGCTGTAGAATCCTTGTACGAGCTGAAAAGAGATCCAAGGAGGAGCAAAGAGGCGGATAGCGGCAACGAGATTGGTGGGGGAGACCGCCAATCAAGCACCATCAGGGGTGATGGTACGAGGGCCAAGGAAGCAGCACGGGACCAAAGTCGTACGCAGGGGCGCGACAAAGGTAAGACCTTCAACTGCTTCTTGTGCGGAGGGCCGCACATGGTCAGGGAGTGTCCACAGCGGGCAAAGATTAGCGCCATGGTGATGCGCTATGAAGACGAGGAGTCGTTAGAGGCCCATGAACCACGGAGGCTCGGGGCAATGAGACTTCTCAATGCGGGGGTCGTGGACAAGCCGACGGGACTGGCTACCGCGACAAAACTTGATGTCGAGCCGACTGAAAAGGCTACCAAGGTCGCGTGCAAGGTGCTAGCGACACATAAAGAGGCGGGACGCAAGTACAAGGGGAACTTGTTGACCGTTAATGGGAAGGTGAATGGTGTTCATACTCGAATACTAGTCGACTCAGGTGCGACGCACAGTTACGTTGCCTTGAGAGTGGCTAGGAACATGGACATCCGTTACACCAAAACGGAGGCCGGTAAGTTGAAGGCGGTGAACTCTTCAGCTACGCCGATACACGGGGTGGCCCATGGAGTCCCTCTCCGCTTAGGAAAGTGGAAGGGCAAGGCCAAGTTCATGGTGGTTGACATCGATGATGAGGACGTGGTCCTTGGCATGGAGTTCATCGATACAGTTCGGCCATTTGTACTTGGAGATGGTGTGATCACATTTGTGTCAAAAGGGAACGAGTTCGAGGTGGAACTCATACAACAAAAGGGAGTTGAGTCAAGGATCGCTTCCTTAAGGGTGACAAGAATGCCGAGGCGTAGGCGTCAACGAAGGGGCGGTGGTAGGTCCAGGCCACCGACTAAACTGATGCATGAAACGAGATTTCCGAGGGCAAGTGAGATCCGAACGTGCAACAAGTCGGGACATCATGCACGGGAAACAAGGGCACGTGGGCGTGTCAACATTGTGGAATCCCCACACGAAGTTTCGAAGGGACAACAACACAAATATGTAGTGAGATCATATTACAGTGGTATGAACGGGCCTCGGATACGGATCAGAGGGGTAGACCGTGACGAGGGCGTTCACGCTTTAGGTGGGGGAGAATGTCACGGGTTGCATCATTTGGCCATGGGTAACTCAGGTGACACACCATTTCCTCTTATTGGGTTTAAAACACTTTAGAATATTGTATAAAGTCTAGTAGTTTCTAGAAAAGTCTAGAATGTTCTAGATGGGTCTAGAACATTCCAAAGAGTCATAGTGTAACAACCCGAAAAGTGACCAATTTTTCTAGTAAAAATATTTACTAACACTTTTCAGTAGAACTTAAGTTTTTAAAATAGAAATTTTCGTTCCGAGTCTTATTTTGAAATTCCGCGTTCGTATTTGGAATTTCTGAGAGATTTCGTGAAAAGACCGTTTTTAGTCATCTTTGACTTTTCTTGACTTTTAAGTCGTCTTTGACTTTTTGACTTTTTAAAGTCGTCATTGACTTTTCTTGACTTTTAAGTCGTCCTAAACTTTTCTTGACTTTTAAGTCATCTTTGACTTTTCTCGACTTTTCAGTCAACTTTGACTTCCGTTGACTTTTTCCCGACTCGCCTCATAAGTTTGAAGACCGAAATTTTATTTAAAAAAATAATATTTTTGATTTATTTTTATTTAGATTTATTAAGATTTATCATAATTTAATATAATTATTTTGAATTTATTCGGAATTTAAAGAATAACGTTTACGGTTTTAACCGAACGTCATTTAACTATTCCCGACGCATCGTAAATCGCGCAACAAAACGAAACTCGACTTTGGCATGAGTCACGCGCCATGTCATCGTTTTCCACTCACATTAGATATTTTAATTATTTTGATTAAACTAATCAAAATATCTAGATATTTAATTACTTTATCGATCCGTCAACAAAGATTACGCAAATCGCTCAAAAACAGACCGATTCCTCACCATACCACACGGCTCACTTAGTCCTCTAATAGGGCTTGATATTTCATTACTTTTGATTATAATATTATAATATCTAGATATTATTTCACTTTATCGATCAGTTAACGAAAACTACGCAAAACTCTCGAAATCGGACCCGACAAGCTCAACATCACACGGCTCCCTTACCCACTCTTAAGCCTTGATATTTTCATTATTTTTCATTTTAATATCATAATATCTTGATATTAACTTTATCGTAAATTATGTTAAATCGTTTACCGTAAATAATTATTAAACGCGAGTCA
>JAIUZE010006196.1:0-13068 GCA_022085475.1 Heliosperma pusillum
AAGTTCATGATGTGTTCCATGTTTCGCAATTGAAAAAGTATATCAGTGATCCGAGTCATATTATTCAAGAGGAAGTGTTGGACTTGGAACCTAATTTGGCTTTGGAAGAAAGGCCGATTCGTATACTTGAAAGGGCTAACAAACAACTCAGAAACAAAGTGGTATCCTTAGTTCGTATCCTTTGGCGTTGTGGAAACGTCGAATCAGAAACTTGGGAACCCGAAGCTAAAATGTTAGCTAAATATCCCGAGCTCTTTACTTGAGGTAAATCTCCTTCTTTCTTTCTATTCGATTTATTCTTTCGAATATTCCGTTCCTTCTATCGAATATCATTTATTATAGGTAGATTACTAGAAGCTTTAGTTAGAAATTTTTGGCATAGATAGTAGAGTTATTACCTTTACTATGAAATTTTTGAACTAAAAGCTTTTGATAATGTTTTATGATTTCAAGTATTTTACCGTCATGGAGTGTTGAGACTCGTTATTGGAGACGTTCGATAACTAGTTTCCTCATTTATTGATGCGAAAAAGTATCTTTTAAAGTCTTTGACTTGGGACGTCGATGTTCTTAACAGCTGACGAGAACCTTCCGCCCCATTGATAAGACTCAGTATTTTTATTACAAATATATTTTTAAAGGGTTTGAAATAGACCTACATATATGTCACGTTACTTCTTCTAAGTTTCGAGGACGAAACTTTTTAAAAGAAGGGGTGATTGTAACAACCCGAAAAGTACCCTATTTTTCTAGTAAAATATCTTACGGATACTTTTCAGCCTATTTAAGTTTTAAAGTGGAATTTATTGTTTCCAGTCGAATTTGGAATTTCCGAGTTCGTATTTGGAATTTTTGAGAGATTTCATGAGAATTCCGTTTTTTAGTCAACTTTGACTTTCGTTGACTTTTTTCCGACTCGCCTTGTAATTTTGAAGACCGAAATTTTATTTAAAAAAATAATATTTTTAATTTATTTTTATTAAGATTTATTTGGATTTTTGATAATTTAATATAATTATTTTGAATTTATTCGGAATTAAAGAGAAGGTTTTACGATTTAAACCCGAGCATCATTTAACTATTCCCGAGTCATCGTAAATCCCGAAACAAACCCGAAACTCGACTTTGGCATGAGTCACACGCCCATGTCACCTTTTTCCACTCACTTTAGATATTTTTAATTAATATGATTAAACTAATAATAATATCTAAGATATTTCCGTATTTATACGAGAAATATGTCTCCCGTTTTGGATATTTCTTTTGTATAATATTATTTCCTTTTTGTTATGAACCTTTTTATTTATGACACCTTTGTTTTGTATTCTCATCTTTTATTTAGTTAAATTAATTTTTTTTTCTTTCCGCAAATTTGAGGGTGTCACAAATCACGCCACGTATATTCCAAATGAGATTTATTATATAAATGCACTATTGTGGAGGACACTTACTCCAACAAGAAAACGCCAGGAACACCTCTCAAAACAAGAGCCAAGTTCACCAGTTCAGTTCTCACCTATTCAGGAGCAGTTCAGCTGTCACTATCAAAGTTTCTTCTTTTGGCCAAGCAGACTCAAGGGCTTTTTGCTCAGACTTTGGGGACTAATACTACTCAAGTTTAGGACCAAAAAACCAAGCAAAAGTCCACTATGTACCATATAACATTTCTCTGATCGAGCCTGTCGCAAGCCCGATGCAAAGATAATTACGCAGACTAGGCTAATAACAAATTAATGTAATTAGGGAAGTAGGGGTCAATCCTCAGGGAGATGGTGTTTCCTATAGAATGTGAAATGTCTTGCAATTGGGTCTTATCTAACGAGTATCTGGGTTTTGGGG
The DNA here is from genome assembly GCA_022085475.1 of Heliosperma pusillum. Lineage (NCBI taxonomy): Eukaryota > Viridiplantae > Streptophyta > Magnoliopsida > Caryophyllales > Caryophyllaceae > Heliosperma > Heliosperma pusillum. The sequence goes on from JAIUZE010006196.1 coordinate 1,840, forward strand.
TTTCGAATTCTAAACTAATAAAAAGCATAAATGAAAATAAAAGCAATTCAAAATGAAAACAATAAAGCAAGAGGTGAATTAACAATGATAGAAAGAATCTATGGAAGTAGGTTCAGACATGTAGATTAACATATTTATGAAATTGGATTTAGAGCATGCAAATAATTCATTGTGAGCTCGTAAGAATGATGTGTTCATTACAATCATAGATCAGATGGTCTAGCAGGCTTTTAGGCAATTTACTAGGTCTTAATCCACCATGTCATGCTTTGTCTATTCAATTCACGTATCTCTACCTTGGAAAAGAATTCCATTCTAGTCAATGATTTTGATCAGGAATCGTCAACTATCGTTATAGTCCAAACATGCATATGAAAGTCCATAGACCTTAATTAGACTCCTCTAATTAGTTGCTAAATTACTTGTTAATTTAGTTTTTAATAATCTATGTAACATGCATGCAAATATAAAGACATTTATATAAGAGAAGAAATTTCCTCACATTGATGTGGAAAATATAAGGGAACAACAAGAACTCCTTCTTGTTGTTCTTGAGCTAATAATATGGATGACCACAAATAATCTCCAAGGTAGAAGATCTCCTCTAAGTTGCACCAAGATTAACCCAAATAATCTACTCTTATTATTAACTAGATAATAAGATAGATATTATTCTACTAATATTATGACTATATTACTACACTAGTAATACTTAGAAAATATTAGTATTTGAGAGTTTTAGTGAGAAGATGAGGTTTTTGAGAGATGTATGATCAAATAAGCAAGAATGAAGTAGTAAAGAAATGAGCAACAATTGCTCTCTTTATACCCAAGGAGGTCCGGCCATATTGATCACCAAAGAGTCATTTTTTCTTCTTATTTTATTGTCATGCAAAGTGGTAATGTGTTGTAGTGAATAAAATGATTTCATGTTTAGTATTCATGTCATAAGCATATGTTGCTTGTGAGTATGAATAAGAACAAACATCATCACCATTGACTTTACCATAACCGGCCATGTGAGCCTCAATTTGATCCATTTTGATTTTTGATATTTGTCCCACAAATACTTATTAATCATATGCTTAATTATCGTGTATAATTAATTGTTAATTTGATCATATAACAATTATATGACACAAATAAATGAATAATATGTACTTAACATTTTAAGTAGTATTCTATCATTATATCAATATATAATGGGTCCCACAATGCTTAGTTAATTTATTTTACAACTCCTTGTAAATATAATTAACTAATTACCTCTATCTCAAAACCTCCACTAATTTAGTAATTTAACGATTAATTACTAAGTTAAATCTTATTTAATCGTATTAAAATAAGATATAAATTTATTAGTCAATTATCGCATAATTGAAAAATAAACTTAATTGAATTTGAGTTCTTAACTCAATTTCTAACAATTACCTCTCATACATATCGAATATATGTAATGTACTAATTAACTGTATCGTATACAAATAATTAGTTACTATTTGGATTTCATCCTTTAGGTGTGACCGAAAGGGATCAGTTGATCACCGTCGTCGTACGACAATACCGTCAAACTCTAGTCAGCCAACCGTTATTGATTTACGTTAATCAACTGACTAATCATATATATAGTCAATAAATATCCTAATTATATTCCATAATAAGATTTATTATGTGGCGCACTTTTGTGGAGGACACCTACTCCAACAATCTCCCACTTGTCTGACACAAGTGTGCGTCACCGATTCTCTTGTCTCTTTATCACATCTCCCACTCAACGCAAGGTGTCTTCCAGGTCGCACTTGCGATTGACATATCTAGAGTGGTTTTCTCGATAAGGGAGAGTAACTGTCTGATCGGAAAATCTACCATAGATCTCTTTCCGAGCGTGGCCACGCATTTACAGTAACTTCTCCTCGAGTGGCCTAAAGATGTTTTTACCCAACGTGGGTGGACAATTCCTGTTGATCCATCTACTCTGTATGATGCAGATCACCATGATCCAGAAGAAGTCCATCGGCCTCCTTTTACGGCACGACCTAGAACATCAACCAAAACCAATCGGAAACTGCACCGACTCTGATAGACGGTCGCCAGTCAAAAGAATCGACTTATAGGAATAAGATAGAAGACCCTGCCACGACCAGGCATCAAATAATTGATTTAAGGGTCTCTACAATGTCACTGTCCGACAGAGTGTCATACAGTCTGTCTATGTAAACGACCAGTCATCTCCATGACCCCATGGTGCTGAACCAACCATCGATCGACTTACAATCTAGTCATTTCGAGACGTCACCTCATTGAGTGACTAGGGACAAAATACTAAGTTCGTCCTATTCACTTGAATAGGGTCCAACAATCTATTCGGATAAACAAAGTATTAAATTTAGTCAAACTAAATAAAAGAGTTTAAAATAAAACTCGAACAATGAATGCCATTATCATATATGAAATAATTAATACAACATTCAATTATTACATATTACATAATCTAAAGGAATTCTGGCACACGTCTCAATCCCATTGTGACGACATGACCATCATGCTTAGCCTTTGATAAAGGTTTGGTTAAAGGATCAGCAATGTTATCATCTGTCCCAACCTTACAAATGTCAATTTCCTTTCTGTCCACATAATCTCTAATTACATGATATTTCCTAAGTACATGTCTAGACTTGTTACTAGACTTGGGCTCTTTTGCCTGGAAAATAGCCCCACTGTTATCACAATAAAATGTGATAGGATCTTTGGCAGTAGGGACTACTGTTAGTCCTTCCAAAAATTGCCGAATCCACACAGCTTCCTTTGCAGCTTCAGACGCTGCAAGGTACTCTGCTTCTGTTGTAGAATCCGCTGTAACGCTTTGCTTGAAACTCTTCCAGCAAACAGCTCCTCCATTCCTCATATAAACGTAGCCGGATTGGGATTTCATATCATCCCTATCTGTTTGGAAACTGGCATCTGTGTAACCTTTTACACGTAACTCAGTCTCGCCTCCAAACACTAAGAACGAATCCTTGGTCCTTCTCAAGTACTTAAGGATTTTCTTTACGGCTATCCAGTGACTCTCACCTGGATTTGCTTGGTAACGACTTGTCATGCTCAAAGCATATGCAACGTCGGGACGATTGCACATCATAGCATACATGATTGATCCAACGGCTGAAGCGTAAGGGATCAATTTCATGCGTTCAATCTCCTCGGTTTTCGTAGGGCACTCTGACTTGCTCAAAGTGATCCCACTTCCCATAGGAATAAAGCCTCTCTTAGAGTCTTTCATGTTGAACCGATCAAGAATCTTCTCAATATAAGTCTCTTGACTTAAATGCTATGTATCCTTTTAGATCTATCCCTAGTAGATCCCGGATACCTAAGATGCGCTTGGCCTCCCTAAGTCTTTCATTTGAAATGTAAGCCTAGCCCGTCCTTTACCAGATTGAGCATTGGAATAATCATTCCCAATGATATATGTCCACCTACATACAAGGACGAAAAAGTGACTTTACTCCACACTAAACTTCATGTATAACACGGTTCCTCGACCTTCGAGTGAACAATTTGTTAATTACATGATCGAAGCGATGATCCAACTCCTGGATGCTTGCTTAAGATCATAGATGATCGCTTAAGTTTGCATACCTTCTTAGGGTTTGATGGATCCACACAACCTTCAGGTTTGTGTCATGTACACTTCCTCTTCTAGAATCCCATTCAAGAAGGCGGTTTTGACATCCATTAGCCAAATCTCATAATTATGAAATGCGGCAACCGCTAAGATAATCCTTATGGATCGAAGCATGGCGACTGGGGCAAAGGTTTCGTCATAGTGAAGACCATGAACTTGGGTGAAACCTTTTGCCACCAATCTAGCTTTATCAACATCATTATGTTTGTCTATGCCACTTTTGATCTTATAGATCCACTTACACTGAAGAGGTCGTACCTCCTTAGGTAAATCAACCAAGTCCCATACTTGATTGTCGTACATAGAATCCATTTCGGATTGCATGGCTCCTAGCCATAGCTTTGAGTCGGGACTAGAAATGGCTGCTTTGTAGGGAGTAGGTTCGTTTATTTCAAAAGAGTAACACAGTGTCTAGTCATCACCTCCTCTATACTACCAAGGTAATCGATCAGGTTGATGACTAAATTCTTCTACCTCCTAGGTCCGAAAGAACCTAATGACCGACAGAGAGAGGGAACGTTTCCTCGCATCCTGTTTCGTTTGTGGCTCTTGGACATCATCAAGTTCAAATTTTCTCCCACTCTGTCTTTTAGAAATAAAATCCTTTTCTAAAAAGACTGCATCACGAGACACAAACACTTTTTCCTCGTGTTTATTGTAGAAGTAATACGCACGTGATTCCTTTGGATATCCTACAAAAAGACATTTGTCAGATTTGGGTGCGAGTTTATCGTCAGACTTATTCTTAACAAAAGCCTCGCATCCCCAAATTCTCATAAATGACAAATAAGGAAATTTTCCTGTCCATATCTCATATGAAGTCTTGTTTGCCGCTTTAGTCGGGCTTCGATTTAGTGAAAATATTGCAGCTAAGATAGCAAAACCCCAAAACTAATCATGAAGCTCAGTTAGACTCATCATAGATCGAACCATATCTAATAAAGTTCGATTTCTCCTTTCGGATACACCGTTTAATTGAGGTGTTCCAGAAGGAGTCCATTGTCATACTATACCACAATCTTTTAGGTGTGAATCAAATTCATGGTTCAAGTATTCACCACCACGATCGGATCGTAGGGTTGTAATATTTTTATTCAATTGGTTTTCTACTTCATTTTGAAATTCTTTGAATTTTTCAAAAGCATCACTTTTATGCCTCATCAAGTAGACATATCCATATCTACTCAAGTCGTCGGTAAAAGTAATGAAGTAGTGATAACCACCTCTAGCTTGGATAGTCATTGGAACGCATACATCCGTATGTATAAGTCCTAATACTTCACTTGCTCGTGTCCCTTTTCCCGTAAAAGGAGCACGAGTCATCTTGCCTAGAAGACAAGATTCGCATACGCCATAAGATTCGTAATCGAATGGTTTGAGTACTTTGGATGAAACAAGTCTCTTTATGCGTCGTTCGTTTATGTGCCCTAAACGACAATGTCAAAGGTATGATTGATTAGGTTCACCTGTTTTGAGCTTCTTGTTTTCGACATGATAGACCTCTTTTGCAATATCTAGAACATAAATACCTCCAATAGAAATGGCCTCGCCATAAACCATTTCATTAAGTGAAAAAGTACAACAGTTGTTCTTAATACAAAATGAAAAACCTTCCATGTCTAACACGGAAATGGAGATAATGTTCTTGGTAATAGTTGGTACATAATAGCAATTATTTAAATACAACTCTAAACCATTAGGCAAAAGAAGAACGTAGGTGCCAACGGAAACTGCGGCTACCTTAGCTCCATTTTCCCCCCCCCCCCCCCCTGTTTTCCCCCACATGCGCAGGTCCACGTCACCCTTGGCTAGTGCTTGCACGTCCCTCAGCCCCTGTACATGATTACAAAGGTGAGAACCACAACCGGTATCAACTACCCAAGAAGATGTACTAGCAAAGTTAATATCTATCATATAGAGTGATGAAAGAATTTTACCTGACGTTGTCACACAACCGTCTTTCTTGTCTTTCAAGTACTTGGGGCAATTGCGTTTTCAATGCCCTTTGCCATTACAATAATAGCAATCCGCCTCCGCGTGTTTGTTGACTTTGGGCTTGGCCTTATAAAAGACCTTGGCCTTTCCCTTGCCGGATTTCTTGAAAAGAGTCTTACCCTTTCCCTTGTCCTTCCTTACCCCAAGGTGCATGTTCTTCATTTTCATGGAAAGAACATCCTTGGGTTCATTCCCACTAGCCTCCATGTCCCTCTCCGCTTGGGTGAGGAGTGCATGGAGTTCATGGAAACTCTTGTCCATGCCATTCATGTTATAGTTCACCCTAAATTGGGTGAACTTAGGTGAGAGTTAATGAAGGATCTTACCCACCACCAAATTCTTCGGAATTGTGCACCTTAGACGCTCTAAGGTGTCCGCGTGCTCAACCATTTTGAGCACGTGTGGGACAAATTTTTGGCCCCTTTGAAGCTTAGTGTCAAAGAATTTCGTAATCGCCTCATATAGGAGAATTTGAGGGGCTTGCGAAAACATCGAAGTGATCCTCGTGAATATAGCATATGCATTGAGAGAGATAAATTGGAGTTTGAGTTTGGGTGAGATTGACCAAATCAAGATATTCTTGACGTCATTAGCAACCTTCAAATAAAGGTCATATTCGGCCCGAACCACCGCGGACGATCTAGGCGCGGGTTCGGTGGGGGGCTGTTCAACCAAGTAGCGAAGCACGTTATCAGATAACGCGGCGCTCTTGATCGTTGACTCCCATTCAACGAAGTTACTTCCGTCATCCTTAAGGACACACTTGTCCATGACGGACCTGAACCATGAGTCTTTACCCATGGATGCAACGATTGATGATGTTGACATTATGCGAATATGATAACTACAACAAAAAGAAATATATAAACATTCATTGTTAATTTACTTGAAAAACATTTTAACAAGTTTAGCATTCATATAATGACCTCTCACTAAATTATATAAATGATTCCAAGACCCATTTTTTTTAAAATAAAAATAGTCATCGCATGCTACCTTTATCTAGAAACGGTAAGTCATTACTTGACTAATTCTACCTTTTAGAACTCTTGGTTGACGGATTTCAACTAAATCCATCTCCTAGTCCCAAGATAACGCTTATCTCGTTGAGTCCAATCCAATTTTAGCTTGTGATCGTATCACCCTACTTAACCGAGGTAAAAAGGGACCCACGAGCGTGGTAGCCCTAATGAACACGGGATTCATAGGTGTTACTAATTGGTAAGGCTAATCTCAATTTTTTTAAATATGTGAGAGGTCTTGTCAATTTAGTTATTAATTCCCTATAAGTGAACTAAGTCGGTGAATTGTGAATAACGTTGAATTGACAATAACGGAAAATAAAATGCATGTGTGACGATTTTGGCATGAGCAGAAATAAAGCAAGCAACCAAGCAACGATAAAATCCTAGTATGGCCACCTAGCTAATCAAATTAACTAGATAATTACAAATTCGGAAACCAACTCCTTGGTCCCTTGCCTCTTCACTTGGAACACCTTCCAAATGGCCACCGTATTGAGGATCACGGTCTTCATAATAAAAATAATTCCACAAATAAACAAGAGACAAATTACTTCTATACATTTATTCTATAAAATGTAAAATTATTAAATTATACAAAACGGCGATACCGAGATCGAAATAAAAATTACAACCACACCGTAATTCCTTACATTACGGGTAATAAACGATTAAAAAATAACTTGGCATACTAGGTTAAAAAACTTTGCATAATTAGTAAATAAATGAACATTCATTCATTCAAATATAAATAAAATAAATTGCTGCAAAATTCATGCAATCATCCTACAATTATTCATGCTCATTGTCGCTCGAGTTTCCGGGATTTATTGAATTTTAACCATTTAAAAATCCCCCCACTATCAACATTTAAATCGCATTTAAATTCAAAATAATTAACTAAACTGTTTTAGAACTCAAAATTAGTCACTACTAATTTTGTTGGTCATGAATTAGATCGATTTGATTTCATTTGCTAAATATTACGGTTTAATCATAACAATTATGAAATAAAACCAAAATAAAATATAAACATCATAAAATTTGAAACCAAAAATTTTGTACATTCTGGAAGATTTCCAGGAACTATAAAAATAAAAAACATTTGCTCAAAAAATTTAAATTAATTTTATGAACAAATAGCTTTGTATTTGATGGTTTTACCAAATAAAAACATTAGATATAGTAAAACAGTGAAACAAATTTTGAAATTTCACCAAGAGTATCAACATCAGAATACTAAATGTAAAAAAAATTTTCAAGACCAGAAATGGACGTTTCATTTTTATGAACATTAGAATCTCATATTATCGACTTTTATTGTATAAAAATCAATGAACATGCAATACATAAGTAAACGTCACTAAATTTTACATACAATATGTAAGAAATGTATGTGAGATAATATTAAAATTTCATGGCCAGAATCAACATGCAACTATTTTTAGTTAACTTTTAACTCATAAAATGCATGTTAACTCGGTTTAAACGCCAAAAATCAAAATAAATAGCAAATTAATCCCTTCTAAAATCACGCAAATGTAACACAAACATTTTGAGGGTCAGAGTAGGATATACATTACACCAAAACATTTTTGTCAGAATCGTAATTACTCAAAATCTTTGATTTATTAAGTTATCTTAGAACTTTAATCAAAATGTCCAAAATGAACAGCAGCTACAAGCTCGACTCTGATACCAATTGAAAGTCCATACTAGACCTTAATTCGACTCTCTAATTAGTTGCCTAAATTACTACTTGTTAATTTAGTATATTTAATGAATCTATGTACATTGAGCAAATATAAAGACATATATAAAGGAGACCGAAATTTCCTCACATTGATATGAAAATATAAGGGCACAAACAAGAACTCCTTTGTTGTTCTGAGCAATAAGATAGATGAAACACAAAAATCTCCAAAGGAGAAGATTCTCTAAGTTGCACCCAAGATTTTTAATCCAATAATCTAAACTTATTATTAAATAGAATAATCAGATAGATATATTATACTAAGATTATGGACTATATTACTACACTAGTAAGTAATTAGTAAAGATTAGATTGAAGGTTATCGTGAAAGAAGAGCTTAGAGAGAAGTTGACAATGAACCAAGGAGAAGTAAGTAATAAGTCTAAAATGAACACAAAATGCTCATTATATAGGCCATTTGGCCGGACCTTGTAGTCCACATTTGGACTATTATTTTGTTCAATTTGATCACATGCATTAGAGTGGAGTGTTGTAGAAAAGATGATGATTGTTTTATACTTGTTATGTCACTTTCAAATGCTAACTAAAGAGTTACAACAAGAACAAAATCATCACCCTTGTAACTACATCATAACCGGCCACAATTGGTCTAGTTAGGTCAATTTTGATTTTTGATATTTGTCTCACAAATACTTATTGATCATATGGTTAATTATCTTGTATAATTAAGTGTTAATTTGATCATATAACAATTATTTGACTCAATTAAATAAATAATATGTACTTAACATTTTAAGTAATATTTTACCATTATATCAATATATAATGGGTCCCACAATGCTTAGTTATTTTATTTTACAACTCCTTGTAAATATAATTAACTAATTACCTCTATCTCAAAACCTCAACTAATTTAGTAATTTAACGATTAATTACTAAGTTAAATCTTATTTAATCGTATTAAAATAAGATATAAATTTATTTAGTCAATTATCGCATAATTGAAAAATAAGTTTAATCGAATTTGAGTTTTTAACTCAATTTCTAATAATTAACTCTCGTACATATCGAATATATGTAATGTACTAATTAACTGTATTGTATACAAATAATTAGTTACTATTTGGATTTCATCCTTTAGGTGTGACTGAAAGGGAATAGTTGATCACCGCCGTCAAACGACAATAACGTCAAACTCTAGTTAGCCAACCGTTATTGATTTACGTTAATCAACTGACTAATCATATATATAGTCAATAAATATCCCAATTATATTTCTTAATAAGATTTATTATGTGGCGCACTATTGTGGAGGACACCTACTCCAACAATCGTAACCGTCCCAACCACGATGATACCCAATCTGTAAGTCCATAGACCTTAATTAGACTCCTCTAATTAGTTGCTAAATTACTTGTTAATTTAGTATTTAATGATCTATGTAACAAGCATGTAAATATAAAGACATTTATATAAGAGAAGAAATTTCCTCACATTGATATGGAAATTATAAGGGCACAACAAGAACTCATTCTTGTTGTTCTTGAGCTAATAATATGGATGAACACAAATAATCTCCAAGGTAGAAGATCTCCTCTAAGTTGCACCAAGATTAACCCAAATAATCTACCCTTATTATTAACTAGATAATAAGATAGATATTATTCTACTAATATTATGACTATATTACTACACGAGTAATACTTAGTAAATATTAGTGTTTGAGAGTTTTAGTAAGAATATGAGGTTTTTAGAGAAGTAAGGAAACAAAGCACAAAATGAAGTAAGTATAAAATGAACACAAGTGCTCAGTTTATAGGCCATTTGGCCGGTCCAAATTGTCCAAATAAGGACTCTTATTTTGCATAATTTGATCACATGCATTAGAGTGGAGTGTTGTAGAACAAGTGATGATTGTTTACTAATTGTTATGTCACTTTCATAAAGTAACTAAAGAGTAAAAATAAGAACAAAATCATCACCATGTAACTACTAGCCAACCGGCCACAATGGCCTTAGTTTGGTCCATTTTGATTTTTGATATTTGTCTTACAAATACTTATTGATCATATGGTTAATTATCTTGTATAATTAGGTGTTAATTTGATCATATAACAATTATATGACTCAATTAAATAAATAATATGTACTTAACATTTTAAGTAATATTTTACCATTATATCAATATATAATGGGTCCCAAAATGCTTAGTTAATTTATTTTACAACTCCTTGTAAATATAATTAACTAATTACCTCTATCTCAAAACCTCAACTAATTTAGTAATTTAACGATTAATTACCAAGTTAAATCTTATTTAATCATATTAAAATAAGATATAAATTTATTAGTCAATTATCGCATAATTGAAAAATAAGCTTAATCGAATTTGAGTTCTCAACTCATTTTCTAATAATTAACTCTCGTACATATCGAATATATGTAATGTACTAATTAACTGTATCGTATACAAATAATTAGTTCCTATTTGGATTTCATCCTTTAGGTGTGACCGAAAGGGATCAGTTGATCACCGCCGTCAAACGACAATAACGTCAAACTCTAGTCAGCCAACCGTTATTGATTTACGTTAATAAACTGACTAATCATATATATAGTCAATAAATATCCCAATTATATTCCTTAATAAGATTTATTATGTGGCGCACTATTTGTGGAGGACACCTACTCCAACAATCTCCAACTTGTCTGACACAAGTGTGCGTCACCAATTCTCTTGTCTCTTTATCACATCTCCCACTCAACGCAAGGTGTCTTTCAGGTCGCACTTGCGATTGACAATATATAGAGTG
>JAIUZE010006198.1:0-16082 GCA_022085475.1 Heliosperma pusillum
CATCATATTATCATCCATTCAAACGTACCAACACATAGACGATGCCCAATCATGCAATGACCATGAATAAAATCATGAAATCACGCATTCAAGAACGACGACAACAAGACGACATCTCTCACGGTAAATGAAACGCACTAGCACCGTGTACATGGCAAGTATGATAAAAAGGCATCCACGAGATCACATTTCCCTGAACGCATACACGATCCAATTCATTTCGTATATGTAGACTAATTTCTCCTGGTAGGAACGATAATAAAACGGCTCCTAATCTAAACCTGGCCAGATTCTCGGAATCACATTTTCCGATTCGACATGCGATAAGACGTTCCACATCCAAGACTCGGTCAATCATAGACGCCGAGTACCCCAAATTCGGTCAACCTTCACGAAAGAGGCGGAAAAGAGCACAAGCCTCATAACAAGCGGTACGCTACATGCAAATAACACCACCTCGCAGTACACAACATTTGACGGCCGGGTCGATCAACGCATAGCGTTCAACTCCCAACAACGTCGTCGTATGCCCACTAACACATGCATTTAAGCAGTAGGATACCTCTCCGTTCCGACATTCCAGCCTTACGAACGGGAAGGTAGCCAAGGGAATGAGAGTACAAAGCACAGACAAAATAGTGCTCAAACCGTAACATTTGTAAAAACCGACTCAAAGTGGGACATAGCAAAAACCGTCACAAAACATGTGATACAAGCGAATGAAATATCATATATCCAAAACATGAATATTATAAGTCACTACGTAAAAGTATACGATAAACGGATCATGCGAACTATTATAAATTACGAGTTTTAGAAATTATATGAGAAAAACACAGCCGTGTTCCAGGCCGGTCAGGAGGCCGGCGGCCGGTACCCCGGCTCGGAGCACAACTACACACAAAACACAAGTTTGGAAACTAACTTAAACAAGGGTCCACTTCAAACGGTCATAACTAGAGTTCTAGATATGTAAATGCAGAAATTCCAAGTCGAGGTGATAGCTTATCCTCTTACGGTTCCAACGATAGGTCACAAGCCCAAAACAAGCAAAAACGAAGGAGATTTGATCATTGTACGAAAAAGGGTCGGTGCAGTGAATTCCCAGCCGGCCACTGGACCGGCAGCCGGTACTTCGGCCAGGAGCACCATCCTACCCGAGAACAACATATACAAGTTCAATCATTTTCAATTATCATATTTAACTTCTATCAACTATCAACAATCAATAATATTCATCAACAATCATCAACTAACAACAATCATCATCAATAACTCAATTCCTAAGCTTACTAATCATATTCTAAATACGAATTCTAACATAGAAATCATATAAAACACGTAAATGATATCGAGTAACCCTTCACCGTTACCTTTACGCGTCTTTAATCGATTATAAACCTTCCTATTCTCCACCTACATACAATTAGATAATAAAAGATGAATATCACTCACCTTGAGAAACACGGATAATTTAAAAAGCGAGAAAGACGGTAATTTTATTACCAATACGGATAGAGGAAGGTAAGAGGGGAAGAATGAGACAAACTTACGTGAATTCCAACAAGAAACGAAGAAGATATGATGATTCAAAGATCGGAAAGATTATGGAGGCAAGGGTTTGGTTTGCTTAAGGAGGAAGTAAGTTTGATTGTGTTTGTGTGAATGAGAAAATAGGTTAAGGGAGTATGAGTATATATGAGGAAAAGTCAATAAAAAGTCAAACTCGCCTTAAGACGGGATTCTCATGGAATCTCGCGGAAATTCCAAATACGAACTCGGAAATTCTAAATTTGACTCGGAAAAATTAAATTTACGATTAAAACTAAATTTCACTGAAAAGTATCCGTAAAATATTTTTACTAGAAAAATAGGGTACATTTCCGGGTGTTACACAATGTGTGTAAAACTAAGTATCTAAGGGTTTTTAATAATAGGTCTTTTATTAGAACTTGGAAACTAAGCTAAATTGCAGTTTCCAAAACTCGAATAGGAGTTTTCGCAGTCCCCCCGCCCGGGGATAATTCCCCCCCGCCCGGGGGAGTACTTCTGCCCAATTTTTGCTTGAGGTGTCAGTTTCCCCGCCCGGGGCTCATTTCACCTTTGCCCGGGGGATATCTTCTTAACTTCTCTTCTTCATAAAATACTTCAATCTCTATGCTCATGGGAGCTAAGCCTTTGTTCTTCATTCCAATGTCCGGGAACTCGTTTCTCATCACTCCTATCATGGATACCTTTCCAAGGATGGTTCGTTTTGACCTGAAACAAACACAAAACATACCAAAGCGTAGTATATATCGAAACATGACGAAACCATGCAAAACTAGCCTAAAATCATATCAAGGGGAGTCAAAATAAGCCTAATTAAGCTACTAAATATATGTAAAATAAGCACTTAACACTCACATAAATAAATTATTACTCCGAAACTTGTACTAGAAAGAATTACATAGGCCAAATTATAAGTATAGTAGATCATGATATACGATCATAACGTAATTGACTAGTGTTGTTATTAAACGTAAAAGGGGACAATCTCGCAAAAGCCATGAAAATGGGGAATATTAATAATAATGAGGATTTACTAGATATGGCTTCTATGAGAGTCGTATGAGGTCACATTTACAAGGATGAGAAAAATAATGATCATGTGAAACTCAAATGCGTTCGAAATACTACGTCATTTCCTTTCTATTAAGAGAATCAGTTAATCTGTAAATTTTCCCATTTAATAAACATCCACCTAGAATTGGGTCTCATTTTTAGATAATGAGCTATATAAAGATATAATGGGATACAAAATTGGGCATACATTTGTAAATTGCAATATTTTAAAAAAAAAATTAATCATACTTAACAGATTTGAGGATTCAATCTAATTTAGTAAGAAAGTAAATTCTTATGAAAATACTACATTTTAGATACAATGTTTTTCCATAAATTTTAGTAAGACGAGATGTTTAATTGTTAAACAATGGAAACAATCTTTTGAGAAATTAGACATTTTGCAATCCCCCTATAACTTCCCCCTATAACTAAAAGAATAAGTCACTCACAAATTTTTCCCGCTCGAATTTCAGAACATTGGTTTGGGCCTTTAATTAGCTTATCAATCTATAAAAACATTTTGTACAAACTTTGCCCATAAATGGTTCTATCACCATTAGAATCCTTCAATAATGAAGTTTGTGCACCATAAGAACTTTTTACATATAAAAAGCAGAAATATATTTTTATACAATATACATTTAGTAGTATTATCATATATTTTCAATAAAATAGTTTATCACAAAAATTCTTCATTAAAATATATTCGAGTGGAAAAAGGCTAATCTATTTGCTTTATTTAATTTTCATTTTTCGACCATTTTGTTGTAAGGTATTATACATAAAGGTAGTTTTTTTTTTGAATCTATTATGTCCCTACTACTAAAAGATTAAGCCTGCTCTAATTTTCCCGCCTAAAACATAAAATTTATAGTTGGATTGGGCTTTATAGTTATGACTTATAATATGTTAGTTAGTAATAGGCCCAATCTTTTAGATTGAAATCTCACTTATGATGTAATTGAAATATTTTCTTACACTAGCTTATTATCTGTCTCTTCTCCATGCTATATAAACATTTAATTTTGGTTAATTTTTTAATTTAACATATACATAAGTATATTTATTACAACACATATCTTATCTGGTTGTATTATTAAGGTCATTACTTAACGTTTATGTTACTTCTTTAGTTTATATAATGATTTAATAACATATTAAAAAAACAGATAACAAATAGTTTCAGTAAAAGCGGCAATCTTATACTTCCTCCATTCAACTCCACTCTACCACTTTCATTTTTGCACACTATTCATGAGTCGGTATCTAATTGCAATTTTCTCTCAATATATAAGTGAAAATATATTCATGTGTGATCTTGTTTGATTCGTCTTTACGAGTACATTATTAATATCCAACTTTTATAATTTTTGCAAACACGTAGCTAACGATATTTACCGCGTAAAACACGTCTCGGCAAACGTGAAAAAGTAATTTGGTAGAGTGGAGTTGAATGGAGGAAGTATGACGGAGTAAACGTGTTGAGCCTTATCTTTTTTTAATCTCAGGTATAATTACATTTCAAAGGGAATTAAATACTAATATATCAGGTGTATAATTATTAAATTCTTTAATATCTCTATTTAAAAACCGCGCTTTTGCGCGGGTTCTATATGTGGGAAATAACTCTTTACATCCCCTTAAAATTTAGGATTATAACAAAATTATAGAATATGAATTGCGAGTCATAAATATGAAAACGATATAAAATATAGAGAAAACGAATTGAACCTTTGGTTCTAGCAAAATTCGGCCTAAGAACAGATATCAAAACAGATATCCTCCTAATCGTCTCACCCAAGATTGATCGAGAAATGCCCTTCTCCTTTGCTAGAAAGATGATTAAAAGTTACTGTTAACTTTTAGGGTTTTTGTGTTTTTGTGTGATGGAGGCACAAGTGAGTGTAGAAATTAGGTTAGAATTTTTCTCCTCCTCCCTTTCCTATCTCACGGCACTCCCAGGTCTTATATGAGGAGATTTAGTCTCCTCAAATAACTACCCATTGACCGGAAAAACCGAGTGTATCTGGACACTTTGTTTCGGTCATTTTAGCTTCCAATATAATGTAATATATTATAATCGTCGTTTGTCAAGGACCGACATTATAATACATCATTAATTATAAATATCCGTATATTTATAATTTGCCAATTAATTATAACGGTTTATGTTTAATTAGCTTACATTATATACAACAATTAAATATAACATTTTATATTCAATTTACGAATTACAGTTAATTCGTCTCAGCTAACTTTATTTAATCATTATTAAATAATCGTCTGATCATCACATTGACTAACCTTTTAGTCAAATACACTGACTAACCTTTTAGTCATATAATAGGGCATCAATATGATCATTTTCTCAAATAATCACATCTCTCAAACACATCCTATAGGTGTGACTTTTAGGGACCAGTTGATCACCGCCATCTGTATGACAATAACGTCAAACTTATCTAGCAAGCCAACCGTTATTGATAAATGTTAATCAACTGATTACAATACAAAGTATACCCTGTGAACCTATAGAGATTTATTTATGTTATTGCACTAACTGTGGAGGACACTGGCTCCAACAATCTCTCACTTGTCCGTACAAGTGTATGTGCGATAACCGATTCTTATCCATATTAAATTTCTCCCACTCAATGTAAAACAATTTGCAAAGTCCGTATTCACAAAGGTCGTATTTTACAAGTGATCTGTATCAAGAGTGGTTTCCCCGACTAGAGAGTAACTTAACTGATAAACGAATCTTCATTCGATCGTGGCCATGCATTTCAGTTACAGCTCCTCGAGTGGCCCTGAGAAATATCATATCCTGATAAAGGTTTGATATTTTCTTCAACTCAAATCTTGCAGATACAAGCGCAGTATGAAATGACCCAGTGAAAATCTACTTAGCCTCCTGTTACGGTCGACCATGAAAAAGAAACCAAAGTCACCCAAAAACTGCCTTTATCTCAAGAGACAGTCGATAGTCAAAAAAATCGACTCTAGGAACACTATGGACGTCCTATTCACGACCTGGCACCTAATGTTTTCAAACATTTAGGACTCCATAAGGTTGTCACAAAATTGTCCTGCGCAGTATCATTATAACCCGCATCTGTGATCGATCAGTCAACAGTTTGACTTATGGCTCGGTGAACCCACCATCAATCGACGTCGCAAAATAATTGCCAGAGTTATCAGCTCATGTAGGCGATTACGGACCAAAACAAATATAATGTAATTCAGTTCACTTTGTGATGTTCAATGTTGTCAGTACAACCCACATGAAAAACAAAATATAAAACAAAACGATGATTTCATAGATAGTTTTATGAAAAAGATACAGGTGTCTAATCCATATAAAACAACTAATACAACTCAGGAACACGTTTGATTCCCATGGAAATAACGTGCCCTTCATGCTTATCATATCTCAATGGTTTAGTGAGAGGATCTGCGACGTTATCATCCGTAGCAATCTTGTCTATCACTATTCCCTTTGCTCCACGTAATCTCGGATCATGTGAGCCTTCCGTTGTACATGCCTAGACTTGTTGCTAGACTTAGGCTCCTTAGCCTGGAAGATGGCACCACTATTATCACAATAGATGGTGATCGGGTCATCCGAACTAGGAACTATAATTAGTCCCTGTAAGAATGACGCATCCATATAGCTTCCTTCGCAGCCTCTGAAGCGACATAGTACTCGGACTCAGTCGTAGAATCTGCTATAACATTTTGTTTGGAGCTTTTCCAGCTGACCGCAGCACCATTAAGAGTAAACACGAATCCAGACTGAGATTTCGAGTCATCTCGATCCGTTTGGAAGCTAGCATCTGCGTAACCGATTGCGCATAGCTCAGTGTCACCTCCATAAGTCAATACCCAATCCTTAGTCCTTCGTAGGTACTTAAGGATATTCTTAACAGCCATCCAGTGTGTTTCACCTGGATTGCCTTGGTACCGACTCGTCATACTCAATGCATATGCCACGTCTGGACGTGTGCATATCATGGCATACATGATCGATCCTATAGCTGATGCATAAGGAATCCGACTCATGCGCTCGACCTCTTCCGATGTCTTTTTGCCGATGATCTTTTACTCAAATGCATCCCCGAGATTCATTGAAGGTTCCCCTTCTGGAGTTGGTCGATATGCTGAACCTCTTCAAGATCTTTCTATATAAGACTCTCTCCATGACTGAGGGATAACATCCCCTTCGTGATCTATCCTCTGTAGATACGGATCCCCCAAATTTCTGTGCATTGCCCACATCTTTCATATATGGAAATGGTTCTTTAACCAACGGGTTACCGAAGTTAAGAGAGGTATGTCAATTCCCAATCAAGAGTATTTCATCGACTACATATTAGGGAAGACAATCTTGCTCCCACTCGACTTGATATATAAGCATGGTTCCTCGACCGATCGAGTAAATCCATTCTCTTTTATCATCTGGTCGAAACGATGATTCCAACTCCGAGAAGCTTGCTTAAGTCCATAAATGGAACGCTTAAGCTTGCTTACCTTCTTAGGATTTTTAGGATCAATGAAACCTTCGGGTTGTACCATGTACAACTCCTCCTCCAAATAACCGTTTAAGAAGGTGGTTTTCACATCCATTTGCCAAATTTCATAGTCATGAAAAGCGGCAATCGCTAAGATTATCCGAATGGAACGCAGCATAACTACAGGTGCAAAAATTTCATCATAGTGCAATCCTTGCACTTGAGTGAAACCCTTTGCCACTAGTCGTGCCTTGTATGTATATGGTTGTCCTTCTACAGAATGCTTTATTTTATAAAGCCATTTGCACTGAAGAGGCCGAACCTTATCAAGTAAGTCAACCAGATCCCATACGTCATTCTCATACATAGAGTCCATCTCGGATTGCATGGCTTCAAGCCATAGCTTAGAGTCGGAACAAGTCATGGCACCTTTATAGGTAGCGGGTTCGTTACTCTCTAGGAGTAAAACGTCATCTCTCTCATTCTCCTCGACCATACCAATGTAACTGTCTGGAGGAATAGAGTGTCTACCCGACCTCCTAGGTTCCAAAGGAATATTAACCGCAGCCGATGATGAAGGAACATTTTCCTCCATTGGTTGCTCGGTTGTTGGTTCTTGAATCTCCGACAGATCGAAGGTTCCATTACTTGTCCTATTCTCGAGAACTCTTCTCTAAGAACGTCTCACTAGCCGCACAAACTCGATGTTCGGGTAGGCGCGTAAAATGTAATGACCAAACTCCCTTTTGGATACCAATAAGTATGGTCTTGACGATCGTGTGCCGAGCTTATCATCAGGTCTCCATTGACATAAGCCTCGCAGCCCCCAAACCGAATAATGACCAGTTATGGACGCGTCCCTTCCATACTCATATGGAGTCTTGTCTACAGCTTTAGAACGGACGTCGTTTAGTATTAGAGCAAACATGCACAAGAGCATACCCCACAATGAATCAGGTACAACCGTGTGACTCATCATGGATCGAACCATATCAAGTAATGTTCGATTTCTCCGTTCGGACACACCATTCATTGTGGTGTTCCAGGTGGAGTTAACTGTAGTACTACACCACAGTCTTTGAGGTGTTGATCAAACTCATTCGAAAGATATTCGCCACCACGATCTGAACGTAGTGCTTTAATCTTTCTATCCAGTTGGTTTTCAACCTTATTCTGGAATTCCTTGAACTTGTCAAAGGACTCACTTTTATGCTTCATTAAGTAGACATAACCATATCTACTCAAAGCGTCCGTGAAAGTGATAAAATACTATAGCCATCTCTAGCGTTGATTGACATAGGTCCACACACATCAGTATGTATGAGTCCTAATAGGTCAGCAGCGCGCATTCCAACACCTTTGAAGGAAATTCGAGTCATTTTGCCTATGAGACATGATTCACACGTGCCAAAACGATTCATAGTCAAATGGGGAGATAGTCCCATTATCAATGAGCTTTTTCACGCGTTTTTCATTTATGTGTCCCATACGGCAATGCCATAGATAGGTTTGATCTTTGTCACCAACCTTTGCTTTCTTATTACTCACATGCATTATATCTGTGGGTTGATCTAAAACATATATTCCATTTATGGAAACAGCTTTACCATAAATCATATCGTTTAAAGAGAAAATACAGCTATTATCCTTTATTAAAAACGAAAACCGTCCTTATCAAGTACGGAAACAGAAATAATGTTTTTCGACAAACTGGGTACATAGTAACAATTATTCAGCAATAACTCAAAACCACTAGGGAGTTGGATTACATATGTTCCCACTGAAACGGCAGCAACTCTAGCTCCATTCCCCACTCGCATGTCCACATCACCCTTTGCGAGAGTTGTGATGCTTCTTAGGCCCTGCAAATGATTACACAGATGAGAACCACAACCAGTATCTAGTACCCAAGTTCCAAAACTTGCATGGTTAATCTCAATCATATGAATAAAAGATGACGTACCAACAGGAGTGACGCGGCCTGATTTTACGTCTTCAGCATACACGGGACAGTTCCGCCTCCAATGCCCAGTCTTGTGGCAATGGTGGCACTCCACGTATTCTTTGCTCTTTGTCTTGCCTTGTGAGCTACCGCTAGTCTCACCAGGCCCACTATTGACCTTTCCTGGCTTTTTGAACTTTGGCTTCCCTACAGCTAGGTCAGCTTGAGCCTTGCCCTTACCCCTACCCTTGTTGTTAATCATGAGAACGTCCTGTTTCACGCTCCCACTTAATTTCAGATCACTCTCGGTCTGTACGAGAAGTGAGTGGAGCTGATGAAGACTTTTCTTCATATCATTCATATAGTAATTTGCCCTGAAAAGGGCAAAACCATCATGAAGTGAATGAAGCAGTCGATCAATAATGATCGTCTAATCGATTTTGCAACCAAGAGCCTCCAGTTTCTCGACATTCTCGATCATAGCAAGAATGTGTGGGCTAACCGCTTGGCCCTTCTAGAGTTTCGCTTCAAAGAAGCGACAGGTATACTCATAGCTAACGATCCTCGGAGCTTTCGAGAACTCGTCTCCGAGGATCGTTAGAGAGAGTGGTGAAAATCTTGTTTGCACCCTGGGCTATGAATCGCCTCTGCAAATGGGATTCCATTGAAAAGATGAGTACGTTCTTTATCGCACCCGCCTCCATTACGAAATCACTATAAGCAAGTGATGCATTGGATCCTGCATTGGGGCCTGGGTTAGTCGGTAGTGGCTCAGTCAAGTACTTGAGCTTACCGTCAGCAATGGCAGCATTCCGTAATGCCGCCTCCCAGTCCGCAAAGTTTGACCCATCATTCTTCAGTCGCGTGGACTGATTCATGTTGTCCATAAAGATCTTTAGCCAGGACTAGCGAGCGAGTGTAGCACTTGGCATTGGGTCGTCTGTACGTCCAGCCATTTGTTATTTTAGCAGTTATATCTTTATATAACGGATTCAAGAAACTGTGAAAAGAAGAAAAATTATGATAAGTTTCATCGTTTTAAAAATAAGTCTTAATGCAAAAACTGTTTAATGCGATGACTCAAGCATTTATACAATTGACCTCCCTCAAGAATTATATAAATGATCCCAAGACTCAATTTCTGTAAATTGGTAAGCCAACCTTTTGGCTAATTCTACCTTTAGAATTCTCGGTCGATAAATTTCTGTAAATTCTATCTTATAGTCCATTATAATCCCGAGATATTACTCGTACTATAATGTTGAGATAAAATAGGTCAACACTCACTACTTACCCAACGTAGAAGGGGTCATATTATGACGTCCGACGAAGAAGGGGTTCATAGAAGTTTTTCCTATAAAGACTAATCTCAATTTTCATTTTAGAGGAAGATCCCATCATCTTAAATTTAATTCATTTTAAGTGAACAAATTTCTAGCATTTCGTGAATGATTTAGACTAAGGTGATGGCCCTATGAACGAGTGACATCTGTATGTCTAAGATGAAAATTCAAACTATATGAAACATTTTTCATGCATTTTAGGTGGTTTGGTTTAGGCGGAATATGATGCAGTTATTTAACATGTGAATGAAAAACAAAAGAACGAAAAAATACGTAAACTATTACAACGGTCCTAGTGTGGCCTATCTACCAAAATGAACAGAAAATACAAG
This sequence comes from Heliosperma pusillum, assembly GCA_022085475.1. NCBI lineage: Eukaryota > Viridiplantae > Streptophyta > Magnoliopsida > Caryophyllales > Caryophyllaceae > Heliosperma > Heliosperma pusillum. Next base: position 10,736 of record JAIUZE010006198.1, read on the forward strand.
TTTGGAATCCATCCTAATGGACCCGAGAAGCTTGACTTTGTCTCATCTTGGTCCATGTAGCGGGAGTGAGCATCCGATCTCCATCTTTAGTCTTCTTAAATTACATTTGCAAAATTACAAAATAAACCTATTTACATTCTAATTCCAAAAACATAATTAAAAGAAATAAAAGGAGATTCGAGATCTCATAAATACATCCAAACCATGTTTCCATCATTACGAAAACATGATTAACTAAGGCCACACTAGGTTTTACATTTTTCAACCAATTGCAAAAAAACGTAAATCAAACCATTCATTCATTCATTCATTCGACAAAAATAAAATGCATCAACTATATAAATTAATACTACAAAACATAATTCATTAATTATGTTGATTAATTATCCAAACCACCATTAAAACCGATCAAAATTATGTGACAATTCCTTAATTGCCCACCACAATTTTAATCTTTCATAATCCCTTTTTATTTTAAACCTTTTTAAAATAATCGGGTATCATTATTGTGAACCTTTTCACAATAACAAACAAACATTATCTTTATAATGTCAAAAAAAAAAACAAACAAATTTTTTTTTCCCTGATCACTGTTCACGCGAACAGTATCAGTCCCTGAAATTTTTTTATTTTTTTTATTTTTCACGGTTTAGCAAAAACCGAAACAAATAACATTAAAAAAAATAAAAAAAATTACTGCTCACAGCAATAAAAAAACTGAAATATTTTTTTTTTTTTTTTTTTTAAAATTGAACAGTAGCAGTACGTACAAAAAAAAAAAAAATTCGGTGTTGTCAATATTGCTAGATCGGTACAAAATTCAATATCTAATCGTTATTAAATATTGATTCAAACTAGATTATTCAATTTAACCTTTTAAAATGAACATCTAAATCATGATTAAATCGATTATCCATATATTCATTTAATCACAATCGCTTTGAACATCATTAAAATTGAATCATTATACAAAAATTATCAATTTAAAACAACGAGTCCGAAAACAATAGCAACAACAAAATCAAAACAATTCCATCTTATTTTAATTTAATCCTTATCAAATTAAAACAAGTACAAATTTATTATATTGAATTTTAACCTTTTAAAATAACAATATCAATAAATCAACAATGGAAAAACAAGACCTAAAAAAAAAACCAAATTACACGGCAAAAAAAAATCAGCCGTGACACAAATTTTTTTTTTCGGTATAAAATTTTATTTCTCAAATTTATAATTCATAAAATGAAAAACATATAATATAATTTTGTAGCCTAATGCTCTGATACCACTTGTGGGAAATAACTGTTTACATCCCCTTAAAATTTAGGATTATAACAAAATTATAGAATATGAATTGCGAGTCATAAATATGAAAACGATATAAAATATAGAGAAACGAATTGAACCTTTGGTCCTAGCAAAATTCGGCCTAAGAACAGATATCAAAGCAGATATCCTCCTAATCGTCTCACCCAAGATTGATCGAGAAATGCCCTTCTCCTTTGCTAGAAAGATGATTAAAAGTTACTGTTAACTTTTAGAGTTTTTGTGTTTTTGTGTGATGGAGGCACAAGTGAGTGTAGAAATTAGGTTAGAACTTTTCTCCTCCTCCCTTTCCTATCTCACGGCACTCCTAGGTCTTATATGAGGAGATTTAGTCTCCTCAAATAACTACCCATTGACCGGAAAAACCGAGTGTATCTGGACACTTTGTTTCGGTCATTTTAGCTTCCAATATAATGTAATATATTATAATCGTCGTTTGTCAAGAACCGACATTATAATACATCATTAATTATAAATATCCGTATATTTATAATTTGCCAATTAATTATAACGTTTTATGTTTAATTAGCTTACATTATATACAACAATTAAATATAACATTTTATATTCAATTTACGAATTACAGTTAATTCGTCTCAGCTAATATTATTTAATCGTTATTAAATAATCGTCTCATCATCACATTGACTAACATTTTAGTCAAATACACTGACTAACCTTTTAGTCATATAATAGGGCATCAATATGATTATTTTCTCAAATAATCACATCTCTCAAACACATCCTCTAGGTGTGACTTTTAGGGACCAGTTGATCACCGCCATCTGTATGACAATAACGTCAAACTTATCTAGCAAGCCAACCGTTATTGATAAACGTTAATCAACTGATTACAATACAAAGTATACCCTGTGAACCTATAGAGATTTATTTATGTTATTGCACTAACTGTGGAGGACACTGGCTCCAACACTATACTAGTTATAAAACAATAGAGTAGTTGTATTATCAGTATGTTGCAATTAGTCACCCAATCATAGAGGTGCAGACGTGCATGGGGTTTGTTCTCTATTCATAACCGGAGTAATTTCTCAATCTCTTCATCATATATTTATGTCTTTATTCATAATTCATCCTTATCATTTTTTTTGTCATTTTTCAATGTCTATTTAGAAGACTCTTATAAGACAACTCAAGTATCATCTTCTATATCCGGTAAATGTAATTGTTAAAAGTAAAGAGCTTAGTAATTGTCTCAAAATTCATACCTAAACTGCGTAATACTCCGTATAACCGAGGCGAAGTATATATTTAATTTATGTTAAGGATGTATACAATTAGAGTTATGGCTGTTAATCCTCTCAACATGCTCACAAGTCTCAAACTAATTGAGCACTGAGAAACAATTGGCGGAGTAAAATTTCTCTTTTAAAAATCACCAAGTCTTAAACTTGCGACACGTCGCCTCATCACAAATGAGAATTTGTGATGAGTTTTAGTAAAGTCTAAAAGGCTCCATCGATATATAATTTCTTATGGTCCAACCCAATTAGATGGGTGGTACCGTGGTAATTCGTAAGTTAGGATCATCTCCATTTTCTTAATATATTTGAGGGTCTATCCCCCCTTACAAAACGATTTTATAATTAGTGTTTGATTCCATTTTTTTGCCTTTATTTTTCATGACAAAATCCGGACCTTTGAATTGTGCAAGATGAAATTTGTACCCTTTTAGAAAATCGACCCTCCATTTATTTCAAGAAGTGGATAGGATCCTAATTGAATTGGTAATTCCTTAGCCATTTGATGTATCTGTAATGGACAAACAAACACCCATATCAATAATTGAAACAGGAGTAAACAAACTCAAATATGGACACATTATGCGGCTAAATGGCTCAATAGAAACGTGATATATAGATTATATTGTGCAACCTTGTGCTCAATTATCTTAATATATAGTAAAGTTATCTACATAAAAAATGCACAGTAAAAATTCAATCAATTGTTGTCATCAACTATCAACTATTTCAACACATCATTGAAATATTCACTAATTATTATTTTTATCTACAAAGAACTATACAAAAATCAGTAAAAGAATGCAGAAGAAGAAAACCTGTGGATTTTATGCTATCTTACAGAAGAGATTTCTTCAAATTAACATCCTTCCATCTCAGGGGCGGACGCAGGAATTTCCCCTATGGGGCACAATTTTTTTATTTTCGAGTTACAATAACGAAGTTACCCCTTACCACGGGAACATCTTTTAGCTCGATTTAATCTTATTCTATGGATTTTAATGGCCTAATCTCAGTAAAACAAGGCAATATTTTGAAAATGTGGGCGCAATAATCTTTAAGATTTTCATAATTCCATTGTGAATTTTGCGGCCCATTTTCAAAATCATACATGCAATATATGCTAGTTAAACTTTTGAAAAAAAAAAAATTTAACTATGGTAATCAAACCAACAATCTTATAGTTAAATTATTGTACAAATTCGAATAAACATTAACAACACACTCATATTTTGAAAAAATTCAGAAAGTAAGAAATAAGTAAAAAAATGTCTTAAAAATTACATATGATGAACAGTTAATTTTGGTTTATTAGCATTTTTAGGTATTCAAATACACAAATATAAGATTTGTTAAAGTGGTCACATGCTAAAGTTTTGTACAAATGGTCGGGGGTTCAAATCCCACCAACATTATAAAATTATTAAAATTTTAAACAACCGAAAAAATGAGTGCAGCAGGGCATGAACACAGGTCGCTATAAAGGTTGAACTTAGACTTACCAACTTAGCCACATTGTATTAGCCACATTGTATTGATGCTATTAACGCCAATCTTTATTACTAAAGACAAATTACCAGAAATCCATGGTGGGCACGTGCCCCCCTTGCCCCCCTAAATCCGCTTATGTTCCATCTATTTTAAGTTGAATAAATATGAAGGAAGCCATGTGAAGAAGAACTCTTCTCGCGAATTTTATGCGAGGATACATGAGAAAGATAAATATTTTGCAATCAAAAGAGTAGGAATTTATTTAATTCCATACAAGGTATTATTTAGGCAAACTATGCAGAATATGGGAAAGATCAGAGAAAAGAAGGAGGGGAATCATGGAGATGACGGCATTGTATAAACCAATGTGAAAATGTGGTTTTAGGGTTGTAGGTACATGGGCGGGAATTTTTTTTATGAGAAATAGCCACGTGTATAGAGTGACGTCATAGCGGTTCTTGTTTTATAGTTTTAGTATAGATCAATCCTCCAATAATCGGGTGGAATTCCTTCTTATAAACTCAGAGATCGTCCAATCCTCCAACAATGAGGTGAACTTTCTTTATTATGGTTTTTGCTTTACAACTTTTTTTTTTTATTTACTGTATTCCTGGGGTTTGCGGATTTCACTTCTACTTTGCTTGTGATTTGTTCTCCATACGGCGGTGATGATGGTGATGGTGTATGCCTTCAAATGGGCTTGCATAATTTCTTCACTTATTAACTAGAGTTAGGTTAGTTTCCTTTTTTTGTCGCTTAAAGTTGGGTATGTTATATGCAGTACATTCATAATCGTCATTTTTGTTTTGCGTTTTTCCGTTAACGTCTTCTCAATTTTTTGCTTATTATTTTGATATGTGTTTTCTAGGCTGGTGCCTTACTGATTTCACGAATTTGGTTGCCAAAGGATGGTGCCTTACTGATTTCACGAATTTGGTTGCCAAAAGCTGACTTTTGCAGTATATGAGGAACCTCCCTTCTATTTACTCAATAAATTAAATGCTACAGTTAGGCTAAGTAATGATTGTCCTTGGACTTCTGAGTTGGTTTTTTTTTCCAAACAAACAGACATTATTATAATGAGTAATTTTTTACACAAGTGAAAATTGGGACTATGTCAAAAAAAAAAACTTGAATTAAATTGAATAGTGCACGCATATTGTTGTCAAAGGTAATTTCTTTGTGCCATTACCCAGAATGATTAGTAGTCTTGATTTCGCTTTATTTATGCGATAATGTTTTCTAATTTCTTGCCTAGCTTCTTA